>JADAQX010000406.1:0-44439 GCA_015476325.1 Cardiosporidium cionae
CTTGACACACACACTAATACTCTCGTTGAGCATTCTGGTTGTGTCAATCGTGTGTGAGTATCACACGGTTGCTATCTTTAGATCCTGTGCGCAGGTCTTGCGCTATCTTATTTTCGCTCCGTTACACCTTAAAACTAATTGGTTACGGGATAACTATTTACACTTAATTGTTACACTATTTACACTTAATTGTTACAAGGTAGTTCACTCTGTCGTGATACCACTGTTACAATACATATAAACAATCATCCACTTCCCATAACAAATAAAACACGAACTGGATAATTCAATTAATCCTAGTTTATCACTCCCTAATGAAATTTACGATATTAGGTCGCCGAATACGGGATTCTCGGCGAGGAGACACCGGGGCAGATTGTCAAAAGAGATTGTCTAGCTCACTCGTTTAACTCACATAATTTCTATACACGGTTGGTCAACCCATAGACCAAGTATATCCTGTATGCACACTACTAACCCAGTGATTACGGGTGTCTCATTTTGCCTTGTTACAAAGTTAAATAAATCTTAGTGCAGCTGTGACTCTACAGCTATATAATTGTTCTAACTTCATCCAGCTAATTGCTCCGTGACATTATGTTACTCAATTATGCACGGCTCATCAAACACACTATTTACTCATACTCGATAGCGAGCATCATTTCAGTAGCGGGTAGGTCAACTCGTGAAACAATCATTACCCAAGTCGCAGTTCACACACAACCTTCTTGTACGTTTGCAAGTTAATGAAATATCCCTTTACGGAAAATTGTGTACCGTATGATTTATGCGGTAGAATAGACAACTCAGCATTATCGATGCCACTTTGATTGTTGCCCACTGCGGGCAAACAGAAAGAGCGCACTGATGAATCATTTTCCATGGCACTGGCTGCAATTTTCATTTAAACCGACATTGATGCTGAGTCAAGCAGACCGTGTTGTCACTTTCAATTGTTTTTGTTTTTCGTCATGGTTATGAGAAATTCATTATAAGAATATGTTAGTATATTGCTTTTTGTCAATGCAACAAATTCTTGCTCCCCATTAAACTAGTCCGTTAACTTTTTACAAGCTCGTTTCCGCTAAATATGGACAAAGCTCCGTCTGCCACAATTTTAACGAAGCAATCAGTTGATGAGCACTCTTCAACTGCATCAACAGAAAGCAACTCATTTTTCGATTTCCGTACGACACTTTCGAGCCGTGGTTTAGTGTATCTACCCCCTTCAACGACAGCAATTTCGTCCAAACTGAAAGATGTTGATCGCCTGAATTCGGAAGAGACTGAAATAATAAATTCGTACGGTGTTGCACTTTGGTATGGACCGAAATCTGTACATCACCCTGAGTATGACTTTCGGTGAGCTAGTGCGACGTTCTATGTCCGGAAAGGAAGGCAGCTCTTTGTTACCTGCAGGAGATTTCATCTCACCGTTTTTGTTTTTCAAAAAGTTTGTGCGTAGCTCTTGAATTTTACCTTCTTCGACTCGTAAGAAGTATTTTGCGAAAATAAATATCGGTGTATTCCGAAAATAGAATGCATTTTAATCGTTTTCATATATTGTTTCCCTGTCAAATGCCTATGATTAAATTTACTCATACTGCACATTTTGCCCATTTACACAACAAAATTTCTCTGTACTGGGTATGACACACATGCTAGGCATGTGTTATTTACTCGAGTCTTTCTAGAATGTACTTTTTCTGTCATCAAAATATTTACTGAGGATTAACGTATATCTGTCACCTTACAATATTTGTCTAAGCTACCTCAAGATCATGCTAGCGCACAAGATTTGATTAAACTGTTGTTTTTATTTCTTTTCCCTCTTCAAGGTTGCGTTAAAGAATAGGTTTCTACAATTCTTAGTAATAGCCACAGTGACTTGCAGTCACTCACAAGAGTTGTAGATATGCATCTTGTATAATTCATCATTTAATTGGACAAACTTTTTTCAACATTTTTGAAAAGTCCGCTGAATATTTTTTCTATTATTTTTTTTATTTGTGCTGGAAATGTTCGTTTGATGTCAGGATTATAACGTGGGGTCTTCCAGCCTATGCAACAACGAGTGGAAATAAGCGACTAGAAATAAAGGTACCTTGTAGATTGAGCTGCCCTATATGAAATATTGAATAAGAACGTTTTTCGATTCATGCGTAGTAGAGGTTATAAAGTACTTCTCTACATGTATGTTGGTATTTGTATATTTGTGCTATCTATTCAATAACTTGCTGTTTTTACAACACTTCATTTTTAGAAGGACAACTACATGGGATTTCACTCGAGTTCATTGCGAATCAAGTCTTATTGATTTCTAAGTTTGATATGACTGTAAAATTTTAGGAATGAAAATACTCCTACTGTTGCACTAGATGTCCATCACACTTCCAAATTGTTCTAGATTAAAAAAACTGCTAGAAGCATCAGCTTTCACATTTTCAGCGTTACAATTTTTATTTATTTCTAAAAAATCAGGAGCTCATTGCTACTTTGTTTTCTTCTATTGTATCTTTTTATGTTGAAAACCCAATAGCCCCTTCAATATTCGTAAATTTTTCTTGCGACTATAAAATCGTGTACAACAAGACTCGTAAGATGGAAGAAAGATTTCTTGCGATGACACAACTTACTAGTGCTTGTTTTCTAACAAGTTAATTATATATCCTTGTCCAAAATGAACTTGCTCTGCTGATTCTCTTCTTGCTGAACTATTTTCGCAGTATCTCAAAAGCAGAAAAATCTGTTAATATGTTGGTGAATTTTTTTTGAAATTGTCGTAGTTTCGTGAAAAAATACGTGCATTGGCAGCACAAAATGGTGATGGACTCTTAACATTCCGCCAGCTTTACTTTGATTTGGATATCCGCATGTCAGCTGGATGGGAGCATTATGCAGCTGTCGAGCTGTTGGATAAGTAAGCAATGATTGATCGTTAGCCATGTTGAAGTTTGTATGCTTATCTTTTGAAAGATTGTCGAATTTTTTGTTATAACATTCAAATTTAATAATTACTGTCCTCTTTGTATGCTGTGTTTGTTTTTTATTTGCTTTTCCTTACTTGGAGGCTGTTCTATTTGTTTTGGGTTTATATACGTGGGTTGGCAAGTAATGTGAACAAGAAATTTTACTACGGACACATGCTTTTGTGCCTGCTTTTGTTGCGCTTTGGCTTATCGTGTTTCCAAGTCTTCTTATATATAGAGGAGTAGGAAAGTTTATATTTACTTGTGTCTTGTTTAGGCGAGATCGGTTTTCAGAATTCTTGCTGAGAAGGAAAAAAGTAACGCCATCTACCACTTGCGAATGAAATAGCATGTGATGATTGGTTATTCTTGGAAAAATCATGTAATAAATACTTGATTAGCGCTTGTATAAATGACAGCAACCGTCGTAAGTGTTCCTTGTGTATGTATATGAAATATCTGTTAGTGTGGCGAGTGCGGTTGTTTTGCCTGTCAGAAAGAAGTCAATTCATGTTTCATCGAAGGCAGTTATAATTTTATTTCAATAGACTAATTTTTTTATGTCTATACATGCTTTTATGATAAAATAGATATGATCAAACCGATTTTGCTACAAAGTATTTACGCCAAATAGTTCTAACGGAAATAAGTTACCCCCTACAGTAGTCCTCTTATGGGGCAAGATTTTTGCCACTGGGCAATGATGAAACTATTTTTACTTAGTTGCTTGGTCAAACATGAGAAATTTACACCCTCCGACATTATGCATGTTTGCACCATTGAGTGCGGCCGTACGTCCTCACCCCATGATTCAATACTTTATACTAGAACAGAGGAGAAATGAACTCGAGCTACTTTCAAAATAGAGGGAATATATGTCGAAAAATTACGCAATATTTTTGAAAATAAAGTGTACAACTTTGTGGATAGGGTTGAAAGTGACGTGAAGTGGTAAAAGTGTTACCGGATTAAATGATGGTGTAATATCGCTTGAAATATGCAGATAGTAATTTCTTTGCATTTTGCAATTTTTCTGGGATTTGGTACCGCTTTGTATCACCTCCTTTTTCTTCAAGGTATACGTTTCATGTAGAGGGAATATTAGAAATACTAGTTTTTTTCAAGTGCAATATTGCTTGTAAAATTGTAGAGTAACAGTCGTGGCTTAGTTTTATTAAAAATTTAATGTTGATATTCGCGTTACGAGTACTTTTTATTTTAGGTAAGCTTGACAATTAAAAACCTTTTGTTCCATTCCGTTTACCTTCCTCAATGGCCGCTGCTATACGAGATATAATTTTTGTGGTCACGGAAAGAGAAAATTACAGGTTTATAGTAGTGGAAATCATGTATCTTCTTCGTCTTCTCCAGTAAGAGAGAATGTGAGGGAACACGTGTCTTCATCCCGTGTAGACATTCGTAAGGGAATGCTGAAATCTGTTATATTATAAGATTTATCAAAAGCTGCTGCCTTAAAAAAGCCATCAACAGAAGTGTATTGTGTTTCGTTCATGCTTTTGTATGGCATGTCAGAATCACTGTCTTCCGTATCAAAAAATATATTTTCCCCTGTGGCGTTTCTTTTTCCTTCTTTATTATTTAGCGAATCGCTCAGATTTGCTAAGGTATCTTTGTAAGTGAAGGCTTCTGTTAAAGCTGGAGGCTCTACCACGAACTCTTGCGCGGTATATTCTTTTTCGTTTGGAAATGCAAATTTTAGCATTTCTACGCGCCGCACAGCGTCCTTTAAACCTGGCTGATACGAAGATTTAATTTGGGTACGAGCTATCCCGGAAATTGCAGAATCTTCTTTAAGCGATCCCCGAGAAGTATTGCAACATGCTTTTCCTACATTTTCTGCTTTCTGTAAGGTCAAAACAAACCGTAGATGGTGATCTTTTTGCACCCCAAAAATTCATATCATACCTATGTTTTACCAAAACGTTCAGTTGACGTGGCAAATTCATGTGTACAAAATATTTAACGCATCTACCATTCTTGTTGCTGCAAAGAATAACATGTGCTATATCGCTAATTGTAGCTATCGTTGAAAAAGCATATCTGCTGCTGGGATCTCAGTGTAACTAAAAATTTTTGGATATTGAATCCAATTGCACGTTGAATTTTTTACCCCATCATTTGAATCCGCAAGAAAATAAAGTTTTGTACTCGATGCAGTGATGCAGTACAATTATCTTTCTATCATCTCATACTAATTTTTTATGGTGCTGAGTGTTAAATGCAAAATTATTTTATTCCGCAATTGGTATAGTAACTTTTTCAGAAGCCTTTGAAATTTTGATTGTCTGAAATCTTACAGGGGCTAATTTAGCTGCCGAAATGGTACAGATGTTGCTGGCTGTAGAGTTTTGCATTGGTAATTTCTCTGTCTTTAATTCCCGGGTTTTTTGATCTAGGTCATTCTGTTTTTGCAATTGTTGGATTCTTCGCTTAAGAATAGTGCTTTCTTTGTTGTGCTTGGCTTGCTCAAGCTCTAGTTTGTCCTCTAGACTCACTATGGCATCCCTAAATTTCCGTAATTTTCGTGATTCTCCTTTTGGTGCTGTATAATCTGGTTTGTAGAGGTCTATTTCATTACATTCCTCTATCAAAGGCACAGCTGAAGGGGGGTGGTTACTTAGCTTGTTCATTGTATGCACTTCTCCTATTCTTTGTTGCCGTTGTTCTTGCAACTCTTTTTTATCACCTTGGACTTGGAGCACGACACTTTCTGAATTTGGTTCACTAGTAGGAATGTTCCCATTTTCAGCCAATTTATGTGATAAGCACAACCTGCCATTTGATGATTTTGTACTGCTGTATGCAGGAATCTTTCCTGCTTTTGTTTCTTCTTTGAAAGATTTAGGGTTGGCGTTTGATTGCCGGATTTCGTAAATTGGAAAATGGTTGGCCCAAAAATATTCTTTATGGCAAAGAATCTTTAAGTTCTGGTTTTGCTAACAAATGAAATATGAATTTTATGCTTTTTGTATTACTCATTCAATCGTGTGTATTTATGTTTTTGCCATGAGTAAAGCTTTGTAGTGGGATTTAAACAATGTTTGAATGTAATTCTGGGTGTGCAATATTTTTGACTGCGTTGAGCATTTTGTAGTTTTCATGCAGCATGCCTTTACAACTATGTTTCTAGGAATATGCTAGAAAATATTTGACATAAGAATGAGGCATAATTTACGTGTTTTAGATGCGTAATAAGTCTATCCTTTTCGTTTATAGATGAGGCCAATTCTTTCTGCAAACTTCTTTTTTCATGCTGTAGGAGAAGGACCTGAACAGCAATAGCAGCACACAAACGTAAAAAATTTAATCCAGACCTAGAAAGAAATTGTAGGATTGCATAAATATTTCTGATGCTGAAATACTTTTGTATGTTCATCTGCTAGACTTACCTTTTTCTTTACAATTTCTAAGTCTGCCTGTAACGGAGAAACTTTTCCACTCTACAAAAAACAACATTTCTACTCGGAGCAGAATCATATGCTCTCAAAATAGGTGACTACTTTTAAGAACAGTGACATTTACAGCACAACTTGTATAACTTATCGAATGCTTCTAGAAAAAATTTGAAGTATTTTATATTAAAACATCTAATTTTAAAGTATATCAGGAACTCATTTTTACCTTGTTTGTAAGAGATATAGTTTTCTGTTTCATGGAGTTAAATTCATGAAATTTTTTATCCTGCGTAGAAATTTATATACTTTTGACGTACTTTTCTTAAGTCATTCTGATTTTTTAAACAGTGACAAATGTAGCTTTTTCTTAGAGTAAAAACAAAAAGCCATACCAGGTCGTCATACAATTTCAAAAGACTGAATTTAAAGTGTTGCAACTGATTTTTCAAACCCAGTCGTATTTTTTGTTGGCTTGCCAAAGACTGAAGATGCATGCTCAGCATTGCAATATTAGTTAGTAGCGTATATTCAATACATAAGGATAATGTGGAAGTTGATTGAGAAGAAACTTGACATAATGAGTTCCGCGAACTATTTCATACGTCTCATAAGTATTATTCTTTAAAGGACTATTCGAGCAGGGTCTCGGTTTTGATTTTTTTCGCTCTTATTGTATGACCTACCTTGTCACAATTCATAAATTGAAATGAGATTCCTATTTTTGTTGTAGTTAAATCCATTCCACTACAAAGGAAAATGTGTAAATATAAAATGTTTCCATAGTGGAATAGAGAATTTTCTATTTTTGGCAATGGATTATTTTTTATAAATGCTACTAATTATCCCAACAAGACATTTCTTTCGCATTCCTCTACATTTATCCCTATATTTTTATTTCACACTTCAAGAACTTGTTTGAATTAAAATGTAAATCTTACTTCTGTAGCCGGGCAATGAACAATTTATAGGAATTTTCCAGTACATTATCTGTTAAACTCTGAGTAGGAGAAGATTTGTAATTTAGTATAAATATTACCGAAGCATCTAGTGTAACTTTGAAATTTTAACAGAAGGCACTTCCTCCAGCGACCATGTACGCTTTTAATATACAGCAGGTAAGATAGAAGTGCGGCGGTAACTTACAGTTGCTTCACTCTGGATATTTTTTTGTCTTGAAAAGGATAACCAAACAATTCCTTGGTCTCCTACGGGAAAAATAATTGCAAAAGAATAGCTACGGATTATTCTAAAACATTTCAGAAGCAGAAAAACTTCCTAAACTTGTAATGAGTTAGTGCTACTTGAAAAGATTATTAGATGTAATCTTGGGATATTGATAAGCAAAAATATTTAAATTGAGCAACTTAATATTGATTTAGATTTAGTGCATGGAAGAAAGAGTGTCTGGAATTCCACCTTGGTCACGTAGACATGAAAGAGGGATTAGAACTTCTCCCATTTCGGTTGATGCTTCATGTAAGATGTGGTGCGGATTCACTAAACCAAAGTTATTTAGATTATACGCGGCATCACAGTACCCTCGTTGCATTATTACAAGCAACCGCAACATCTGTCAAGCAAATTTATAAAATGAACCAAATCGGTGAATATTAATTTCAACTGTATTGTAAGAGGAGAAAGCAGAACACTTTTGTTTAATACTGCTGAGTGTTCTAATTCTTGGCAAATGTTTTTTCAAAAGGAAGACTGTATGAAGGATATAACTTAATTAAAATATTTTGCTAGGGTTACTTTGGCATATTTGAAAAACGTCTTGTCGTAGGAATTTGAATTTGCATCGTTGCTGTACTTAGTTTTCCGGAACTTTGTGCAGCCCTTCTCATCTGTGGCTTTCGCCATGTAGTTCAAATCAATTGATAATGTAAAGGGCAAATCCGAAGGTGCTATACTACATTCCGTCTGATCGGGATAAGTTTGCACTCTAATTTCTCGTACATTCCAACCGTTCTCAAGTTGAGTAGGCGAATGTAACCGCAGTACTAGTATGTATGGCGAAGGTGGCAGAGTCGCACTACACAAAGCATTATCGGGTGCACTAGAGGATACTTTTTTATCCAAAGCAGTAATTTCGCTTGCAACCGTCGAAAACGAATTTGTTGATGCAAAATGGTGTCCTTCGTCATGCTGCCGGAGAAGGGCTTTTTCACCTAATGATTCCATTGCACTGGTGTGGGCGAATGATTTGTATAGTGGAAATAGAGTAGCCTATAGCAGGAAATGATACTGCATGTCAGCAAACGAGTATTAATAGCATTTATTACTTCAAATCATTCCACCGAAGTGAATTTTCTTTTGAAAAATAGCATACAATAAAATATAAATTTTTTAGCGTCGAATCAACTTTCTTTCATTCCTTTGTATATTTTATGAGCTACAAGTAGTTTTAATGTTGACGCTTCGTTTTCTCTTTTTATCCAACATTTCATAATTTCGCATTATTCGATGATTATCGCTATAAAAGTAAGCATTTCCAAGAAAAAATTCTGAAATTGCATGGATAGAGCACGGAAAAAAACTGCTTATTCTTTTCTACTTTATTTGTAACCTATAAGCATTCAAATTGCAAAACTTAGATGGTTTCCTGATGAATTTTAGTGCGCTCTGACATGAGATGCCATCAATGAATACGATGGAATGCCCAACCGTACGTATCGCAGTTCAAATGCTCTGCACTTATATCTCAATACCAATGGAATTGCTTTTTTGCATATTAGTATCGGAGACAGCACCGAATTTTGTTTGTAGAGGCATGAACTGAATTTTTTTGAGAAGAGCAAAAACGAAATTTAAATAAATCTTACCCTACTACTGACAGTAAATTTTAGAAAGTAGCGGCATGCGTGGGTTAAAGGAATGTCCTCAAAGCCGTCGAGCAAGTTCTAAAAAATCGAAATGAACTCAATCATGGCTGAGTAAATTAAGGCATAATTCAAAGACGCTCACAAATAGATGTGTATTTTAGAATAAAAATATATGAAGAAAAGTGGAAAAGTATGATGCTTCTTCTGCAGACCTAAATTCTTCTTAGATAACCCAGGGAAATCAATAATCAAAAATATTCGAAGTGACTCTAGGTGAATCCAAAACCATTTCAATCAGTCTAAGCTGAAGACGATTGAAAACTTTTAAAAAATACTTTACGAGCAAACCCCACCTAAGAGCGGTGAACGATCAAAAGCAATTTGTCAATTGGGAGCCTACGAGCGAGGTTACTTACCTACCCATCTTCCCGTCGAATTCGATCTAGTATTTCACTGTTTGGGAAAACCTTGAATTTGTTGAATTATTTCTGGATGAGAACGGCATCCAAACATGGATTTTTACCAGTCTCTTACGAACATCTGAGGCTTTGTGAGTGACCTATGAATATAACCTGGAGATTGTTGGTCGAAATCATTGCGTGTTTTATCTACAGCTGTTCTATTTGTTACATTTTTGCTTTATAGAGAGCGGCAATGCGCAATATTTTGAGCAAGTCTTATGAAAGTGCCATAACTGGAATATCAACTTGCTTCTCTCTATCATAATTTGTTTACGTGTTACACGGTGCGGTCTCCAAACTGTAACTCAGCACATACAATTTGCTGGCAAAAAATATTTCCCTTTCTTTGTTCTAAAAACTGGTGCCAGCTTTCTTTTTCCGAAGGTGCAAAAATGCTGTCGGAGTAAATGCATGCTTATCTGAATGCTTCTGGCGGTAAGCAGTTTCAGATGTGATGATCTTTGCTCTTTACTTAGAAATGCATTTTCAGAATTTGCTGCGATTTATTAGAACAAGTTTTTGGCCTTACTTATTGGAATCTACTTGTTTTTGCATTACTAGAGATGGTAGCTGGCACGTCTCCTATACCTTTTGTTCCTGATGAAAATGTAGCGATCCAAGCTTCTTGTGAAGGAGATACACAAGCGACATCGCCACTTGTTTTCTCCACAGCACTTCGGGAAGTACTGGTGGGACTAGAACCGGGCGCGATTGCAGATGATGACTTGATAGAGGTAGCTACTAGTCTATTTTGATGTATGTTACAGTTTGAACTAAAGAATATGTTTAAGTTTAATAAGCTTTACTCTTTTCTACAAGCTTCATGTTTTTTAGGAAAAAGTCAAAGAAAAATTAGAGATTTTTCGTTTGAGAAGAGTGTCCGTTACCCTTTCAAATTCTTGAATAAATGATCGTATAGTTTGTAGTTGCTTTATCAAAAATGAGAAAAAGCAATGCCCCTTTTAGCAAGTCAATGAGTGTTCCAACATCGGATTTGTCAATTTTTAAAATGGTAGCAGTCGTCTATGATGAGAGCAAAACTGTTTTCTAGAATATAAAATTTTCTTTTCCTTTTTTACCCTTTCCTTAAGTTTAGTAACGTTTTGTAGCCTTTTAAACCATTTCATTAAGGCCGCGGCTTGTTGAGGTATCTATGAATTTATGCAGGTTTTGAGGTACACCATGGATGATTTCATTAAGTCGATTGCAAAAGGTGCATATAAGATTGCAAGGCATAGAAATTCTGAGGCATTGCTCCCCAGAGATTTATGGATTCACTTAAGTTAGTATTTTATTGAATTTGTTCTTCTGAATTTCACATAAGAGTGCAAAAGCTATCTTCTAAAGTAGAAGTAACAAAGATTTTTTATCTTATATTGTTTGACTAAAATGTTGCTGATAGTTCAGAGTTTTGATATTATTCCATTGCTTTACTGTATATGATGAACCTAACTTGGCATAGGAAGGGAGTGGGGTATGTCCCCTGTGTCTCCGCCAATATCGTCTACACAGTCCCCAGTTTTATGCACATGGGCGCATCTCTCCGAATTTCCTGAATATCACATCCAAGATGGTATGCAAATGCGGGCAACGAAATTGCAGTCCTATCTTTTTCGAATGTTTGAAGAACAGGCAAAGTCTGCGTCAGATGATGCCCGATTGACCACGCGCCATCGAGTCCGAACAAGTGGTGTACCGCGGCTACGTGCATCATCAATGACTCCGAATGTACTGGAGGAGAATATAGTGCCCAGTTGCCATCTCACTGAAAACGATGTGTAGTATTACGTCTTTGTTTAAGATTGTGCAAACTGTTTCTGGCAGTCTTCCTAACTAATTATTTCCGTAGCTACTCAATCGACTAGTGCTGCTTGAACTTCTGCATTATAATAAACTTTTGCTATGTCTCACCGAAATTTCATTTATCTCCCTTTTTTTTATATGAACCACTTTACGTAGTAGCTTTTAGTATATATGTTGAGAGTGGAAATATTCCGCAAGGAGGAGCATTTCTTATGCCTCCATCTGCTAGTTTAATTAGTATTGGAAAAGAGAATACTTGCTTTAGAAGCATTCATTCTCTGGAGTTTCGTGACTTTTTAATGTAATCTTGATTTAAAGGATTAAACATCGCGCGCTTGTTACTGATATTATCAGAGCTTGGCCGAGATTTTTATGCTGTAACGAAGGGGCTAGCGCCGAATCATTGATCGAACCAAGGAGTGAGCTCTTGGCGAGCTGTATTTAATTAGGCTTGCATGTAGTACAGCCACAACAGATTGAACACTCCGGAGTTAGCTGTGTATTTCACCAGTAAAAAAACACACAGATATGAGAATAAATTGGTTATTCACTGTAGATTGCTATATGTTATGTTCGATGTAATTTTGCACGATCAACAATTGTTCGCGCGGCGAACTTATAATACGACGTAAAGAATTACCACGGCCACAAATTTCAAATTTTTTTCGAATGGTTCAGTAAAAGTTAAAAGAGGCCCACAAGCGCTCCTTTGGATGTCATTAACAAACTTTAACTTTTTGAACAAATTTTGGTAATCGAAGAATTTGCCTCTTTACTGTACAACTCTTTGATCTAATGTGTGTGCAGATCATTCCCACAACGCTGACATGTGGCGCGCATTTGATGTAAAATTTTTACTTTTGTTACGAAGAACTGTTAAGAAGAAAAATTTAGCAAGGCACAACAGAATGTTTATAAACTAAAATAGCAGCGATTAAAGGACTTGTAAGCACCAAGGATCCTCAGCCGATACAGTTCCACTGTTGGTGGCCAATTCATTCTTGACTGCTGCAGTTCTTCGAAAAGGTCGAAACATCCAAGCACAAAGAGAACAAGTCAAATTGCACTTTAATATAATCGCGTAACCAGTGCAAATATTTAGTGAATACTATAACCCTGTACAGCAGCTAAGCTTTCGATACGATGAGAGTACTTTCTCTTGTTATTTTCGATGAGGATAGACCGCTGAGTTCTCAAGAAATATGTCTAAGAGGGCGAGAATTTCAATGCCCTGCAGATTCGCCATACAATGTGCCAAACGAAAAAATGGACTTGCGCAGCAGCGGGGAGGTCAACGAGTGCGCACCCACAGCGCTGATAAAAATCACTGTGAAAAAGCACAACCTAGAGACACAAAAATGTAATAAAATCACAATAGAAGCCTCTAAACACCAAGTGAGAACGGCGACGATTGTAGCAGACGCAATGGCCGAGAGCAATGCATCAATTGGAACCAGAATTGGTTGTGGAATGATGCTAACAAAGGCTTTTCAGGACAAATATATTTACAGTTTAGAGGCTGTTTTACGCGAAATTTACCATGTGCTTAAAAAGTTTAAAGACCAAAAGTTTGGTCAGGAAATGCTTCATATATTTTCAAACATTGTATGCAATTTAACTTTGGTAACTCAATCCAGCATTGTATGCCGGGGTTTCTTTAAACATACTTCTGGCAAAAGGCCAACAGAGTGCTTGCTTTAGAATCATCTGTTTGTGTGCACAACAAATTCTTGGTTGATTTAAATATGCATTGGGCAAATTCTCATTGCATACATAAATTCATTTCTTTTTTCTAATTGATATACAGTTATTTTGGCGGAAAATATTTCATTCAATGACGTAAATGCAGAGTATTTGAGTCACTTTATACGGGATATTTCTACATTGGAGGAACTTGACCTATCAAAAGTTACAATTAGTGACATTGGAATAATAATGATTTGCCAGGTCATTTTCGATTAAGATAAGTTCATAAGTCATTTTGCTATATGACTTTAGATGTACACGTTCTTTATTCGATGCATCCAAAAGGCTCGTTTTAGCAATTGCCATTGCCTACAAATAAATAAATGCCTCAATCTGAATTGCATCATAAACGATCATTCACTAGTTTTTTATAGCAGTACTGTGTACTTGAATTCTATAGAGCGCTAGTAATCATTACGTAATTGATACAAATAATATTTTACAGGCAGTTGGAGAATCCAACAGTATATTGTCCTTAAGGCTTGGCGAAATGGGCATATTTGGATTTATCGGAATAAACCGCCTTCTAATGACCGCAAGGCGACTGTCAACTCTTCATTTCAAATTTATGCTAGAAAAAAATTTAAAAACTCCCGATTTTAATCACTTTTTAAATTTGGTAACAAGCAACTATACTCACCAACAAAACCTTACAACGCAGCCTAAAATTCGCTTAGCTGAAAATGAAAAAGATTTTCACAGTCAAGAGTTCTCGCAATGGCTATTGCGAAGGAGCAATGAACAGCAAAATGATGAGGATTTTTCTGCAGGAGAGGAAAAATTCAAGCTAGAAAGCTTCTTTGGAGATGAAGTGCGTTTGGTTCTAGAGCAGCATGCAACTATTAAAAGATTGCTTGGATAACAATGAAAAAGTTATACATAAGATAATGAATAAGCGGTCTGGGATGCCGGAAAATAAATTTCTTCACTGTTTCGTCTTGCATCGTAATCGCAAGTTGATTGGCGGCATGTATTTGCATATTTCTATTATCTGTTTTACTAGTGAATTTCATAGACTGGAATGAAACGGTTCCATTGCGAAAGTGCTGCTCGTTGGATTAATTACTCAATACATACATGCTTCTTTACATAATAAAAGGATTTACAACAAATGTTCAGCAAATCATTTAAAAGTAAAAGTTTGAGAACATTTTTATTTGCAGCGTACTACAATGCTTTGCCAATTACTTTTCGAGGGAGTCCAGCAATGCCAATCGCTAACCCACTTCGATTTCGATTGTGACATCCCCCTACCGCATCTGGTTTTTCTCAAAGAAGACATCAAATTGATTTGTGAAGATCGTGTACGGCGAATGAACGAAGAATCCATGCACAAGATTCTGGAACATAAAATTGGTAGCGCTGACGAAAGAGTCACACCGAATGGTAAGTAGCATTTTTTTCACATCGGATTTTCAACCGTTCATGACAAAAATGTTAAAGCTAACCCGTATAATCTTTGTTTGCATTTTATCTAAGCAATCCCTCTCAAAGGCGTGCTTCATTACTTCAGCACATTGCTAGATTCTACCTTTATCATTAGACTATGAAGAAGGAACACACCCACTTATGTGCAAATTGTGCATTCGACCGCGATTACACTATTTTGTAGAGGTGGTTACTAAAGCATGGCTACGGGAAGATGCGCGAAATACGCAATATGCCACATTAAGTGAAATGATGAAAGCATGTAAAATCACTCACGCCAAAATGGTACGGATATCTATGAATACATATATTCATGATAATTATTTAAACATCGCTTAATATATTTTCTGCAAAAAGCGTGCGCTGAAATAAACGATTCTTTTTTTAAATCAATACGCGTAATACATGAATGCATGCAAAGAAAACTTAAATAAACTTGAACTTAGGCCTAATAACTTAGCAATTATAGCTACAAGGATTTCTTACATTGCAAAATTAACAATTGTATAATTATTTCGTAACAAGACATCAACTTTCCATCTTCTACAGCACCAAATTGTGAAGAATATGCAAACGTTGACGGAAAGATACGAGGCTCCTATGCTCCGATAGTGCATTGAATTTATACAAAAATGTAATATAAAAATGTTGCCTTTTTATAGGTATTTTTTCAGAGAAGCTCCCGAATTAAGTCATGAACCTTCACTAACATGCCATTTAATTTTAAAAAACTGATCGCATACAGCAATTTATAGCAGTAAATAGAGTTTCAGTGTACATATATTTCGTTTTATTAATAAATGAACGATCAAATCTAATACATTTCTCCAAGATCATCCCACTCTTTAGTGGCTGCTACGATAGGGAAAGATGTTGAAGTTAAAGCTGTGCCACATTCGAAGCCTACTTAATAGTACCTAACAAGCAGTCATAATTTTTTTTGTAACTTCTTTTTCCATCTTCGGAAACATTGAAAAATAGCCTTTCGATGAATTCTTTGACTTCTTCCTTTTGCTACCATGCTCCAGTTGGTCTAAGATATCAAACGTAGTATTTTCAGAAAAACTGGAATTTTCCTTTCTTATCAATTGACACACTTTTGATTCAATGGACTTCTGCAAACATTGCACTTTACTTCGTACAAGCGGGGAGAGTCGAGAAGGTATCAGTAAAGCGAATATTGCCACAAACCTGGGTTGCAACAGGCGAATTTCATCGAGAAATTGACGACTATCGTCTTCGAAAAAGAATCCACTATCAGAAGGGGAAAGAGGTGAAGAAGAAAGTAAAGTTTTCTTTGTAATTCCGACATAATCATTCTGCGTTTCTGTCGAATCAGACAACTGACCCTTCATTCGTGATATTCCAAATTCAAGCACAGTTCGAATTGCTGTCATCACTTCTTTCTGAAGGTGCTGGCGTTGATGATTTGAACTGCGGAGATGCTTTTGCTCAGCCAAACAATCTGAAGGGGAATCAGAAGACTGCACATTGAGATTATCACTACATGATTCTTCTATAATATTACAGCAGGTTTTCAAGCCTTCTACTAAATATTCCACCGTTGAAAGGTGTATCGGGTTCTGTTTTATCATGCGCCGATGCGGCTCCATCGTCAATTTACATTTTCCCGGCAAGCTCCTTTTCGCCACTGGTTGAATTTCTGAAGCGTTTTCTACCTCACCAGATTGACAGATAGCTAAATTGGAGTATGAATTTAATTTTGCCACTTGATTTCCTAAAATTATTCGATTAATCACAGGGGAATGCTTCACAACTAAAACTGCCATAGATAAACACTCCCGCTTTATAAATAATGATTTGGCATTGTACGCATATGCAAAGAAATTGATGAATTGAAAAAAATCTGGACGACAACTGGTCATAGTACGGAACATATGCGATGACAGCGAGCTGTGCGTCTTAGAGGTCCACTCATACAGTGCTTCATTCAGAATTCTCGTACAAATGGAAGATGGGTTATTTACATAATTTTGCCGAGAGGATGTAATTGAGGATGAGATGATAGGTGCGGAGGGAGATAGATTGAAAAGAGGGTGCAAACTGTTCATTAGATATTCCATTTTAAATAAATACATTAAAATATGAGCCCCTAAGACGGCATATGCTTTTTCAAAACGACGAGACACCCGCCGATTGCACAAAGTTAGCGCAACTTCGGCATTTCTAGCAATGAAGGAGCAAGCAGAGGAGTAGGCCAACGGTTCAATGAGGAGTGCAGAAGAACTATGACCCAACAAGGTTGATTCCGAATATTTCCATTTTGCAGACAAAAATTCATCTACAAGAGATCGAAACACAGCACTCGTCTGGGTAGAACGAAGCAATCTTCCAGTAGAGATCTTCTCGACATTCGTGGGAGAAGCAATCCCATCATCACTCCAGCTCATATAAACCAGCTGCAGTGCATTTCTTATATTCTCCTTTGATCCTGCTATATTTTCATTCATGGGTAAATTGTTCTTGATATAAACTGGATCTTCTCCGGCTTTTCGCTTCCTTGTTTGATTTCCCTCACTCGACGCTATTTCTGGAGAATCGCTAACATCCTCTCGAGCTGCACAGAAAAGATTGTACGTGTTATGCTGTGGCCGTAAAAATTTTGAACATCGACAAAACATTTCAATTACGCAATATAATCGGCGAACGAGATCCGTATACGTTGCAACACTATTCGAATAATACTCGGCTTGATATGCTGCTTTCACGTATCCTTCAAACAACTGTAGGATAACGCTTAAAGAAACAGCTCTCCAGCTGCTCGATTGAAGAAAATTTTCAACCAAATCAAGACAGCAAAGACGCAATTGTGCTTCATTGTGAAGGTATTCTCGATATTTTTTTCGTTGAGAGGTTGAGGAACGTGCATTCAAGGGGCTACCTGAAATTATCAAGGTGATAGCATAGAAAGACAAACACACTCGTGGATTCATTAAATTTAAGAAAACAAATCCTAAAATTTTTAAAAGAAAAGTAAATGCATACTGAGAGATTACTACGGACAAATTTCGGTAGTATTACAAATTAAATTTGAATAGATTCAGAAGTGACCCTTCTCTCGCTTTTCTATTTTAATGCGTGAATCAAAAACAGTAAGAAACAGCGATCCTTTGCAAACAAAACAAAAGGCTAAGAAAAGGAATAGACGTACTTCTGGCAGACAAGGAAACATCGCCATCCATCAAAGCTTTCAACGCATCTGCATGATCTAGAACAATATCTGAGCTAGAATCCTCTGTAATCTCTACAGGTTCAACCTCACCACTTCTTTTCCTTTCTGCTCCATCCATGGTAAAAATCGCTCTAGAATCTACAGCCTCCACTCGGTTTCCATTGAAAGAATCTTCGGATTCATCATCACTACTTTCACTCCCATTCATCAGAGGAGAGTAGTTATTTTTTTCCCAGTTTTCCTGCAGGGTATGTCCTTCAACTGGACTGGTATCTCCCATTTTATCCGATTGCGGTAACGGCATAATATTCTGAGAGAGTTCCAACACAGTGGAATCACTTGTGAAGTAGCATAATCCTTTCCAGAGACCATCAGCAATACTATGTAAGAAGCCAGTAACTGCAGAGGTTTCTTGACACAGTATGAGAGAGGGCATGATATCCAATACTTCCACAAGAATTGCATTGCTTTGAGAATTCGTAAAAGCTTTAAGATTCTCTAATAAGTTCACACTTGACAGATCCACTCCTTGTAAAAGATCTGCTATGCGTTTTATCGAAGAAGCTATTAACCCCTTTGAAGAATCCGTCACTGCTCGATTTGGTAAACAAGAAGCTGAAGAAGTGAATACCACACAGAAATAACATGAGGAAATTGATGCTTGCATTCCTTGGACAGAAAAAGTAGAAATAAATTACTAAGAAACGCCACCTCAACTTGAAATACAAGGATACTACCACAAAAATAATTTGTACAGCATCATGACGGCTAAAAGACAGACTTCCAATAGATCCTTCCATGCATATCACAAAAAAAGATGAGCAAGTGAAATTACGTTTATTATCGTAGGAATATATATGTAAAAAAAGAAGCAACAACACAAACATATTTATGACTAGTCTCATTTTACAAATTCCTAGGATCCAAAGCTTCATTCAAGAAAAGAAACTCACCCAAATAATGATAGGTTTCTGTTTCTACGCTAGTAATCTACTCTCAAGATTATTTTTACTTAATAAAAATACTCTACCCCAAAGCTTAACCTGTAAACAAACTCGCATTGGCTTGAGCAGGCTTCAAAGTGGAATTTTCGGCCGAATATAAAAGAAAAGATAAACTCAAAAAGGCAATGCCATTGGATAAAACTTCTAAAACAAAACTCAAAGCCGCCATCCTCCATATCTCAGAGTTCTCTTGATAGTCATCCGATAGGCAGGGATCCATGTGGACCTCTCGAAGATTTTGAAGGGCTTCACTCAATTGATGACTGAAGTGTGATAGAGACACACACAATTGCAGATCTTCTGGCTGTAACGTCAGCGGTAGAGAGGGTAACCAAAGAGGATCACCCAATGTAGAGCCTCTCAAATCTTTAGAGCTATCCTCTTCTCTACTTTGGTAAAAACTCCCTTTCTTTCCGTCTGCCATTTTCCTTGAACTGGTGGCTGCTCCAGTCTTTCTAGATGTTTTTTCTGAGCCAATAGTAGAGGCTGTATCCTCTCCTATCCCTTTAGACGAAGGAAAAGGTCGTAAAACCACTGGCACCGGCTTCATTCCAAGCTTTGAGATTTTCTATTAGAAACAAAAACATCAGAAATACAATCTAAATAAGCTCAGAAGCGACAGGTAACGTGATACAAAAAATTTAAATGTTTTCACCTCCTTTGCCTTGCAAGTGGATTTCTTGACTTCAAAATCAGTTTCCGGGACATCCCTCCTATTTTTGGTTTTATCATCTCGTGTTGCAACGCCTTCCAGAGATTCTCCAGTGGGTATAGAAGCCCATGGCTGATACCAACGTGTGCTGCAACAATTTTTCAAGTTTTCTATTGAAAAAGCTACCGTACAAGTCATTTCGTGAAGAAATTGTGAAGCAGCGATAAGAGATTGCAAATGCATGTCCTTAGAAGGTGCATTACGTGGAGAGAGAGTGTTAAACATCGACCAAAAGAAGGGAGAAAGGGATGCAGCCATACGATTGGTTCGTTGAGTCGTTTGAATGAAAATCTTCTTCAAGAAAGTAGCCAATTTTCCTATCAAGAGAGAACGAGACCCAACGGATGCGTTAAAGGAGAGGGGTTTGAGGGGAAGAGGAGCGTATCCCAAGCCAGTCAAAGAGGGTTTCGAAATAGTAAGGAATATCGGTAATAGAGAGGGAGAAGGAGAAGAGGAGGGAGTATATTGAGGAGCATTTGCAGTGGTGTCAGTAACGCTATTACTACGCATATCTTCAAGAGGAGTTTTTTTTCCTTCAACGGCCAGTTGCATCGCATTCGGTGGGCCATCGATGGCATTTTTGTTTTGCTCAAATTTTGAGGTCCCACACGATAGGGGTGATTCTGGCATAATACGATGGATATAGGCAATAGAGAAGAGAGAAGAAGAAGTAGTATGGATGGAAGTATTATTAGGGATGGAAGAATTATTAGGGATGGAAGAATTATTATTATTATTATTGGAAATATTATTATTATGAATGGAATGATGGCTGGTAGGCACAGTATTGGATTTTGCAAAAGCTGCAGTGTCTGATAAGAGAGCACCGGCAGATTTAGAACAGCCCACTGGATGATGTTTCCATTCAAATAAACTTGAGATGAGAAAACTTGTAATAAGAGGTTCGATATAAGAGCGCAGTATTTTACAAAACAAAACAGATGCTTGAGGAGCAAATCTTCGGTCGATACACTCATGCATCAGACAAAGTGCAATGCCACATAAACGATCCATTGACCACGTAAAACGTCGAGATTGAACTGCTTCCTAATGGAAAAACAAGAGAAGAAAAGTGCCTCTACAAGATAAGGCATCGAATGACTGCCAGGCAATTCAAAAACTCAGCGTGAAGGGAGTGGACGTTTACGAGGCAAAAGAAAAATTAGCTCCACTTATTACTCTGACTGTATCTGTTTCATTTCATTCTTTTTCAAAACATTCTATAGATTCAATAGTAGTATCAATTATCATTCTTAATGTGTTCACCTACATTTTACTTCCATTTCACATGGAGATGTTTCTAAAACGAGTCTCACCTCTTGAGAATCTTGAAGAAACTCAAAGAATTCTCTTTGAAGCGCATGCAATTGCTTTTCCGACAAAGATGCATGGACGAATCCCATAACAAGTCTGCATCATTTCCAAGTATTTTAAAGAAGGCATATTACAAAAATGAAGAAGATGAAACCATTTCACTCTAAGGCTTCCTTCGTGTGCCAGTATGACATCGATAAACGAAAAAGAAAGAGAGGAAATCCTCTACCTATACCATTTTGCTGGATTCTCTTCATGAGGCATCCTCTCTACGTGTCTCACTTTCAAAATCCTCTATGAAACTCTCACAGGGCTACTTTTCATTCAAACGAGAATTTCCTCTCTCTCTCGTATTCCCGAAAATTCCCTCAACTGAGGCTTGGAGAGAGGCCATCTTCCCACTATCGCCTTTTTTTCGCAAGAAAAAGATGGCCTAGTAGAGTCTAATCATTACCTGGAATCTTGTTGTTGGTTCAATGCATGGAATTCCGACGCCTCAGCAAATTTCCACAGGAGTTTGATGATTGAACGAGGAGAAAAATGCAATCGCTTCTCAGTTAATTTCGTATACGTCATCATAGCTGGATAAAGAGGGGTAACAGAATCAAAAAAATACATTTCTGCATGAAAATCATGGGAATTGGACAACGAAGCGCTTTAGACTACACTCTTTGCACACAAGGTGTCCATTTCCTTGTCTAATAAACTACTCAAAGTTCAACATACATCCATTTCCTCCCATGGAATTCTCTGTAAACGCAGAGGGCACTGTGGCCGCCATTGGCAAGAAATTTTCAACGAGTTGCCTTCGCTGCATATGCTCAAGCAGATTCCATTTGACAGCCTTTTCGATTAAAAAAGGATCCCTACGAAAATCTGAGAGTAGGGTGGATCCCATGCCTTCCTTCCTCTCTCTATCGGCTGTGGTGAGGGTGGCATTCTCCTTTTGAGGATTCTCGAGGGCATCGGTATCCACCCCAGGAAATTTCTGCGATAGCCTCCTCCCTTTAATGAAAAAAGAGTGATGCAATTCTATGGGACCTCCCAATAGCTCACAAACGGAAACAAAGCAAAGCTCAGCTATCTCATGAAGAGGATGCTTTATGGGAGCTGCACATACAGAGAAATATTCAATCGATTTCAAGTCATCAAACGTAGAAGCCCATAAAATACATTCCTAGCAGCCTCCTTTCTTAAACAAAAGAGGCAATTTCCTTCTGAAGGAGATTTCCCAAATCCTTCGAAAATGAAGGTTTCTACTACAGTATTCCCAAGTCTAAAGGATGACATATTTAAAACTACGAGTGGTGAAGAGAAAAGGCAAATGGGTAGAGGGAATGTGAAAACATAGAGGTGATGTTCGATTGAATATTACAGAGCGTTGATAGGGAGGAGATGCAGGTGATAGATATATGAGAAGGAGTAGCAGTCAAAAATGGGAATCCCACAGTAGTGAAATATCTCTTGATATTTCAATAGAGCAACCTTATAGTAACGCATCACCCTCCTTTCCCTAAGCTTGAAATATGCATTTTGTGCTAGTATTAAAGAATATGTGCAACTTTAACCTTTCACATAATATATCAGGTATTTCAAAAAATGCGTTCCATCCATAAAAAAACGTTTGATCATGCGCATGGCTGCTTTGGAAGAGGGAAAATGTTTGCTTGAATAGAAACGATGGCCATTGTCTTCTGAACAAAGAGATAAACCAAGATCCTGGCAATGATGGGCAGCATAATATTTGAGACGCAGAAGTACTTCTAAAGCCACACGAAATCCTAAAAATTGTTTTTGATGGCATTTTGAAGGGGCCATCGTCTTGACATCAAACAGCAAGCCATCGATCTCAACCCAGATGAGTGGGAATAGAGCTGACGCATCCCTGTGACGGTAGGATATATACGTAAGGGTAGTCATAGTTTTCTCAGGCGTAAAAAGATGAAAATGCAATGCACGGAATACTATCAAACTACAAATTAAGAGTAAAAGAGGCTTAAAAGCGAACAACACGGCGATAGAAATAAACTGTGGATGGAATCCTCTCCTTTTTTGTATCATAAAGAGGAGAGGATAGGGACGCTCCCCTATAGGCAAGAATAGCCGCCTACTTCAACATCATCCTCCATACTAAGATTTTAAGCTTACACGCAGGGAGATTCAAAGATATTTATAAGAAGAGAATCCCACAAGGAATGGAGGCGCGGATGGAAAACCGTAGAACCGGCCAAACACTTCAAGACAAGCTGCCTATCCGTTTCTGTATAACAAGATGCGTTCAAACGTAAATTTGACAGATTTCCTTTCTAATCAAATGCTACCTTGTGTTTCAATCTTAAACTAGGACATACTAAACGTTCAAGATCCAATTTATGGATGGGATGCAAACATGAAAATCAACAAAATATTTCTTTTCACTACCATCTTGTAGGGAGTGATTCCGTATAACATCCCAAGCAGAATTCGTTTCCACATCAAAGAGAGGATTTTCTTGATGACATTCATAGAAAAATCGTAAGCGTAGCCATAAATCCAACAAGGAAACAGGAGCCTTCCAGAGACCGCCATTCGATTCTATAAAACCAGAAACAATAGAAAAATTATTCATAGCTAATCGCATTTTGAAGGGGATTAGAAACTTTTAAATTTCCAAAATCGTTCCACTTCTGCAATTCACAGATTTAAGAAGGCTACGATTCGGTCGGCAGTCTCCCTACTATTTTTTTCAAAATGTGTCTCATCGGTTTCATTCTTTTCATTTCTCATAAAACTGCCTTTTCTTTTCATGCCCATTATGATGCTATTTTGTGTGTGTGTGTGGCGTTCATCCCGTCATCGTTTTTTCTACCAAAGATGCATTTCTTCTCTTGTCAACCCAAAGTAGCACTCAAAATAAAAAAAAAGGTTCTACTGACTGTTTTATCCCTTCTTATTTCCTTCGTTTTGCACACTCTTCAATTCTTTATCCTCTCATGCCTTTATTGTACCAACTACCCAATTTTTTCTTCACCATTCAGAAGAAAAATGTTTACTTGAATGAACGCTCGAAGGGGAATTGTCAACAAAGAGAGTTTCTAAACGATTTCGGACATACTGTATAGCCATTTGAGGATTTTTCCTATTAATAAAAAATAGAATGTGAAATTTTGATATAAAGATAAGCTCAGATTTTGCAAAAATTATAGAGATGAGGGTTAGAATGTGAAATTTTGATATAAAGATAAGCTCAGATTTTGCAAAAATTATAAAGATAAGGGTTAGAATGTGAAATTTTGATATAAAGATAAGCTCAGATTTTGCAAAAATTATAAAGATAAGGGTTAGAAACTAGCTTATATAATTTCCTACTCGTAATAAGTAATTCATTGCATTTCTATCGTATCTCGTTCCTCCACTATCATTCAAAGCATCGGCTTACTTTGTCAAAACACAAAGTGTATACTATATGAATGTATATCAAAGGAAAAAACAACTTTCTACATAAAATCATTTATTAGCCAATAGTGAAGAATAAAACGTTTTC
Source organism: Cardiosporidium cionae (assembly GCA_015476325.1). NCBI lineage: Eukaryota > Apicomplexa > Aconoidasida > Nephromycida > Cardiosporidium > Cardiosporidium cionae. The sequence continues at coordinate 24,392 of JADAQX010000406.1, forward strand.
AAACAGTTTTCCACACTCTAGAGGTGTATACTAAAATAGGTCAATAAAATAACGAACCAGAATAGGTTCATACATATCGTAGAAATCAGACGGATAGTGGTTTCTCGCAGGAATGTTTTACCATCATAAATCTTCCATAAATTATCAAAGAGACGAGGAATTAAAGGAAGAGCCTAAATATGCAAATAATTTCATACAAACATGTTTTTCTACACTAGTGAATCTCCTCACAGGAACAAAATCAATAGCAAGGAAAGCATTTACCCAAAGATAACAGAAAAAATGCAGCTAACCCATAAATTATCCATCTAAGCTAGAAGAAAGAAGCTACATAAAAAGAGGTGAAATCTTCTTTCGTAGTCTCAAACCTGCTACCGTCAAGACTTAGAACGATAACATTAAAAAAAACACAAAAAGAAACAGAAATTACTATCATTGAGAGGGAAATATTCTACTATCATTAAGAAGGGAATATTCTACTATCATTAAGAAGGGAATATTCTACTATCATTGAGAGAGGAATATTCTACTATCATTAAGAAGGGAATGCCTACGAGCAATCACAAGATGAAGACAAATTTCCATGACTATGGTCATTTCAGTACAGGATAAACAATCAGAACATACTTCTTGTGTTTCAAAGAATCCCACTTTTGCAAGACAGATGTAGCCAAACAAACGACCCAATAAGTAATCTAATAACAAAAAAACATGAAAACAGAGGTTTCAATAAACACACTAGTCTACAAAGGTAGAGAGAAGGCAGACACCTTCACCAAATTGAGAAGACATTCACTCTACCTCTTTTTTCTAGACAAAAATATCAGCGGCTAGAAGTAAAAAGGACAAGACGAATAAAAGTATGCACAGATATCAAAAATGCCAACAAAACATAGAGAAAAGACGATATTTTTGCACTCAAACTGGCAAAATAAAGTGATGTAGCCTAAAAGAATCATTTTTAGTCCAAAGTAAGCAAAGTAAACCATGAAAAAAATCCATTTTTAAGAAAGAAAAAAAGAGAGGAGAAGAAAGTCAATACCTAGCGTTTTTTTCTCACGAAATTGCACTGCAAAATATGCAAGCGAGTGCATTACTAAACTCACCCTTCATTTCAGGAGTTGTGACTTTACTCAAGGCAGTTTCTTTATTAATGAGATACCATACATCTACAAAATGTATACGTTCCTTGAAACGAATCAGAATCAATAGAAGGGCTGCTGCAAATCCTTGCCGAACGCATTCTCGAAAAGATGTCAAGCCACGAATCTGCAAACAAAAGGATAGAAGAGTTACACGTTCATGCCATCTCAAATTTCACACATTAAAATAGCAGAGAATAGACAAAATCTCGGATAGAAGAGTCACACAGATGTACTAGCATCAAAGTTCATGCTATCTCAAATTTCACACATTAAAATAGCAGAGAATAGACAAGATTTCCTTTATGCCAACATGGAAATGAAATAAGAGAATAGGAACGCCGCTGCTATTTTCTACTATGGCATCCAATCTCTGGGTGCAGCAACAGTAAGTAAATACCAACAATCTCCTAAATTAAATTTCACGCCTTCTGTAGAGATGCAAAATAAATGTCCAAAGGGTGATTCATTTTTAGAAGGCGTGAAATAAAAGAAGAGATTTAATTGAAAGCAGCATTCTCGTTCATTTGACACACTACTTAGAGATGGAGAGAATAAGTATATCTCCATCTCTATAGATTCATCACTTTCTATAACTTAAATGTTTCAACATTCCTCCTCAAAAGCATTTCTCTTGCTCATTACTATACGGCAATAATAACTGGATTGATCCAAAAGACGTGCATTACCTAATCTGAAACAAAAGAGCAGCCTCGTGAACGCTAAATAGAGAATTAAAAATATTCTACTTTTGCAATAAAAATTTAGTTATTAAAAGAATGACCCTGCCATGCCCCCCCTCAAATAAATACTATCCTGTTTTGGATGTTTACAGCAGAACTTACTAGTCGTGCCAGAGTGTACTCCAAATCCTTACAATGCGAAGTATAAATAACTCCCCCATTTTGAGAAACGTGTGAGGCGGAAACGGCGTTTGGAGATAGCAGTGGAAGACAAGTTTGATTTGTATCTTCCTTAAGCGATTTTTCTATAACAAAAACTATGTGAGCAGCGGCATTCATACGATCTGTGGCCACAGGGTCTCCTAAGTGCCAAAAATACTGCAAAAACTCCGGATTATCCATTCTCGTTCGTCGTGAACCAGATTTATTTCTAGTGCTAACCTTCTGTAAAACCGTCATTATATAGAGATATGTTTCGGCTATGAGAAACAAATTAAATAAAAGGAGAATACCATTAAAAGCTTCTATATTTTCTACCGCAAGCATAAATGCGCCTTACAATGAGTGTGACACCAAAATTTCTAGCACAAAAAATAAAGCTTCCCGCTCATGCCACTCTCCTACTATACGTTTCGAGACTGACTTTTTATGTATTTCCTATAATTCTGTATTACATCAGAGACATGGCCGTTCACTACTCATTACACTGGACAAGGTAAAACAAATCACAATGCTGCAGAGCATTATTTCAGGAAGCAGGGGCTAGAGGTACCACTCCTATTCGCAGTCCAAAATATTTTTACTTGTACAATTCTCAGCCTTTCTTTCGGTTATGTATAACTCTCCTGTCACATTCATTGAAAAATGTGAACTAATACAATTCCAAGTTCTATGGAATTAGACCTTTCTATTCCATTGCAGCAACTGAAGAGCATGGAATGTCCTTTACAGTAGGAAAGTGTCCCAAATGCTACTAAAAATTAGGAGGAAGATATGGAAGGTGGGAGATTAATTGGCAGATGGGGTGAACTAACATTAAAATGTGGGATTGCAATCACCTCGAGGTAGAGTACTAAGTTGTATATAGCTAATTTACTTACGATTGCATATTTCAAAACGCAACTCGTAAAGCCACGTCAGTTTGATCGAAAGCAGAAAGGTCGCTAAAGAAAGATTTGGAAAAGCTCGCGTCAGGACATACAATAAAAAAGAGGACGAAAAGGAAAAAGATGACTAGAAAATTGACATAACCCGCGAGGCTTTACTGCTGGAGGAAGGGTTGACGTAGCGGATTGCCAAACGTGAAGGAGATGGTTGTACCCTCAAACATGCAAAGTCTGGGGAAACGAAAAGTAGATGTAATGTTTTTCAATTACTGATTTGTTCGATATTTAAAATTAGCAGCAGCTTCTACGCAGAAAATTAATTCCTTATACCTCTCAGCGAAACAATGTAACACCGAGCGAGGATGGTGTTTGCATTCGCATCCTCCGAGCATAGAATAGATCAAAAAGCAGTAGCTGGGAAAGAAAAAAATTTCATTTTTAATACTTTTCCATGCTTTCATTGCTACTGACTTAACACTGATGCTGTTAGTACTCAATTTTGCCATTCAGCATGCTTTGTTACGTATTTTTTGCTGATTCCATATGTTTTTCTTATTCCGTATGTTTCATATATCACATTGAAAACATGTTGAGAACTACATTTCGCGTGAACAATTACTGCAGTAGTTCTCAAACTAATGAATATGTTTCGCTTGTTTTTGACCAACTAGTTTCTATGGCTGATTCGCGTGGTAATTCCAATTCTAAGCTGTTAATTATTTGACTTGTAGCTGCGATAAAAAAACTAGTAGTACTATTCTTACCTATTTTCTTTACTTGTCTATCCTTATCTAATAATGTATGTGGACCTGCATAAGACGAGAACGCATTCGCTACTACAATTCCGAGCAAACGTATATTCAACTCGCAAGGGAGTACTTCATAGCCCTGCTTCCAGGTAGAGACCACGAAGATAGCAACGGCACGAACTATAGTACTCTCCCTACTGAGCTGCCTAAAATTAAGATGCAACATGTGCTGTACGGAGACTGTTACATACAGAAAAATTAAGAAAAGAAAACTAGTTTACAATTGCCAACTTCATCTAAGAAGTGGCTCGCTACTCCAACATGAAGGTATAATGGAATACTTGTCTATTCCCCATGCCAAATTGTTCTTATTAATCTTTGCGACAGGCAATTTATTCAGATTATTAACACCAATTGAATGTAGCAGAAATGGCAATATATTGCCGTTGAAGCGCACTTTGACGCTGGCAGGAAAGGCTATCTTTGTAAATACGTCCCAGTGTTATCGCCTCATTCTTAAAGCTGTGCCTCTACTGGGAGACGATTGTTTTACTCAATTCATCGCGGTTTCGAAAGCATCTACAATAGTATCACTTCTTCCGCTTGATGTTCATCTGCTTAATAATGCTGATTTTCTATCATGCAGTTTGATCAGCTTTAAAGCCCAAATGAAGCAAATTTTTACGTGAGTTTGACACGAAAATCCATAACCGGAGGAACAAGTGACTGTCAAAAATAAATTGAAGTAGCCATTTATTTGCATGCGGTATATTCGTACATCTCTGTGTCATCCCGTTTTTACCCAAAGCTTTGACTTACTAGCTACACTCCATCAATTTCTTTCTGAATCATTCGAAATTCCCCTTCTCTGCACATGCACCGGATATGAGCCACAATCTTTTCTGAAGAGGAATATTGACTATTGTACAGTAATTTAAAGCTTTTATTGTCCCTTGCAAAGTCTGTCTCTTCATTTTGAAACAAGTCAATTTTCCTGTCAAGAATGTTTGCGATCGCTCGTCACTGCGGAACTTTTTTGAAATGATTTCTTTTGAATACTTTTACACTTATTTCGTACTCTCACTCTTTTTCATGTGAATATGATAATATTTGATGTATTTAATACCAAAATTAGTAGTGACAGACGCAATGCCTTAAATTTATGTTTCTTTGTGACTGCTCGGCTAGCGCTCCCCATTTTTATAATTTCCGCTGTGATCCTTATTCATGAGCATTCTTTGAGCTGCTTCTTATTCATGAGTGTTCTTTGCTTGGATGCAATTGTTGCACTTTGCAGACTACGTTCCATTGCGTAGGCTATTGTCGAGTAGATTCTACATAAATTGAAACGGATTCGATAGCAATATATCTCGTAAAATGCTTTTTACAAAGTATCTAATATTCACCATTGAGCTTTTTTTGCAATATTTATGTCAAGGAAGTTTTTCATTTACAGCAAGCCTTGAGGCACTACATGCCCAATCGTATCGATTAGGTGACCGTAGTCATAAAAAATTAAATGCATCTTGCAGCTGTAGCTTATGATATAATTTGTCATATAAGCTACCAAGGATAAAACAGTATTCTTAGCGGCTAATTAAAATGTAACCAAATTAAATTTTTCTATCGAAAATGACCTTTTCAAAGCATTTAACTCTAAAATTAACTAATCTAATCTTTTTAAAAAAATCAGGGCTGGCAGTAGTTAATTCTGCTATCTGTAATACACTTTTTTCTGCTGGGAACTGCATTCGTTAGCATGCCTATACACTGAGCTTCTTCTTTAACAACAAAACAGTACAAAATTGAGCAGAGTGTATGAAGTCATTTATGAAAAGCGTATGCGAATATGTGTAGAATCATCATATCAAGCGAATTATGTTTCGTTCTGGTCTGAGAAAAGATTCTTCGGCCTCTTTACGTATCCGACAAAAATACATGTACGTAGAAACACACTAGAAGCTTTCTCAATGAAAAACAAAATTTTTTAAGAAGATAAGGTGCTTAGTACGTGAAGCTCCATTGATTGGAAAAATTGTAATTGCTACCTCGCAGTATTTCGCTTTCCTACTTCTTGCAAAGAGTGCACATATTAATAGCTGCTATTTTCGCCTCTGGTGTCTTCATTTCACTGCAGGCGCAAAAATCGCCCGCCTATAATCTGCTTCCATGCTCATGATCTTCCTCATGTGAGTTATTTTCTATTATATGGTTTCTGGTGGCTATTCTGGAAGACGCGATCAGTTGCTTACCCAATGCACTGAATCTCCGTCCTCTCTATCGCAGAGTTCTCTTGATTTTATGCTGGAAGTTGCCACAAGAAATGGCCAACGGCAGGCAGATATGATGGAGGCGAGAGCTAGCAACTCTCAGTCCTGTTCTAAGGATACACCTTTTGAAACATGTGATTCAGACCGTTCACACAGAAATGCGTTATGCCCCTGTGCTGCCTCTTCTGGTCGAATAATTGGAAAAGCTGCTTATGATGATTTTGGGGATACTGCATCTTTGTTCGCAGATCAAGAAGGTAATGAAGATGCGGAGCAACCGTTGTTGCAGCAGAATAAATTCAAAGCACGCCTTTCACCAAACTCAACCAGCCTTGCTGCTGTTTGTAAAGAGCCATCTCTGGTTCTGAATCGTTGGACTACTCAGAATATTGATTCTTCTGCTTCTTTTGAGAATGTAAAGTTAGCATCTAAATACCAAGGGTTGCTTTTCAAAATTAAGAAAGCATCACGCATTAAAGCCGTGTATTTCCTTTTCAAATCTTTCTGTTTCCCATCAGATATAATGTCAAAAACGACGAATACCACATCTGTAGAAAGAGGTGGCAGCACTTTAAGAATTTATACCACGCGATTTTATTATTCGAATTTTGCAACAATCCTCTATGGGGTTGCATTACTGTTGAATAGTTTTATTCTAATTCGTGGCTTTGTTTCAAATAAATTTGATGGTCTCACCGTTTTCGGGGAATATGTTTCTACTCTAATGCTGATTTTTGAAGTTCTTATGAGATTCCAGATCCAGGTAATTCTCTAGGGCTTAATTGGAAAAAAAATTCACTAGAAATACGGGTTCAGAGGATGAACTAGTCTCTCTTTTGGTGCGATATGCTTGCTCTTGAAATGGAGTTTGAGTTGTATAAAATATGCATAGCTAAGTATTTTGAGCACTAGTGTATCTAGACGAGCTATGAATTAGTTTAAAGCAACCTTAAAGAAATTTTTACTTGATACTGCAGGGCCTGGAATTCTTTGATCATGTACAAGGATGGTTTGACTTTTTTGTAATGCTCGCTTGTATTTCACTTCTGTTTATGTCTGGAAATGCCCTTAACTTAAATGATGATGCAAAGGCAGCGCCACTTGAAGAAATTGATGACTCATTGCAATTAAGTCTTAGTTCTTTCACCCTTTGCGTGCAATTGTTTAGGATACTTTCCTTTTTTCTACGGCAGAAACGAAGTACGGTAAGGGAAAAAGTTGTGATTCTACAAAAATTAAAAAAGAATTCTTGTAACCGTTTTCAAGTTATTGCCTCCATTGTACTTTCAATATTTTGTTGTGTGCTGGCAGGCGCTTGAAGAACATGTTGATTTTTCTTCTATTCGAGTCAATGCACATAGTGGCCGCTAGTAGAATGGGGCACTGGCAGTGAACGTATTGCATGTATCTGGTGACCCTTATATTGCAATTTCTCGGTAAATGCAGCTACCATATACACCCTTTATCTTTGTTGAATGAGGCTTCATATCTAACAGATTAAATTCGCTCTATTCTGAACTTAGTATATGTATTTAATTTATGGCGAAAGTATGGACTTCGATTGTATTGTCCTTTCTGCAAAAGTAAGATTATTAGGTGTTTTAGGTTTATCAGTTGTTTAACGTACAAATATAACAAAACGATCGAAGCATTCTTTGATCTACTGCTGCTTTCAAGAATATCTCTTTTTAGCTATTTGAGGAGGCGATAAAGTTGAATTGGTTCGTAGAAACTTATAAAATCTGCTGTATCTCGTAATTTGCATGGTCAGAGCTTTTGCCTTTTAATATCTTTTTTACTTAGCGTAGGCATTTGTACAAAGGTATCTTTGACATCTCAAATCTATCTTAGAGATATTGTCAAAAGATTGGATTTCGTTACGCATTACCTCTATGCGAAGGTTACGTTATTGATGACTTATAGAACGCATGTTCCACATATGAAATTTATGCCCGTATGATAAAGCAACACTTAACAAAACCGTGCGGTGTAGTTTTGCTTGCTCCTAATAGAACTACTACTTTTTCTAAGTGGCATTAAATTTAAACGCGCCGAATGTTCTGCATTGCTATATTTTTGCAATGAGCAGCACAAATCAATTTTCTTCTAAACTTGACGAATTGTGCAGTCCATTGATGGGCAGATGCTTACATTTCTTCTTTCAAATGCTTCCTTATGGGTTAATCATCATAAATAAATATATTTGAATACCAATGTCAAACAAACTAACATTACTATCAACCGTTCGTGAACTGTTAGATAATAGTAGGCCTTTTCCAAAAATCAACTACTTTAATGTGTCAATTGCGTTGCCATGGAATTACAGAGATGACTTTTAAAGGTATGAACCTAGTTTGGGTGCAGACAGAGTTACTAACTTATCTTAGGAGCAATACTTCTACTAATATTTACTCATTTCACATGTTGAGAATGCGACAACTACTGGGATCAAAGCATAACTAGACTTTAACGACCAGGCAGATGTCGCCACAGCTATTTGACATTCACTGCTTGTGGTTCCTTGAATTCTTTCATTTTTGGCAAGTGACTTGATGTCTATCATTGATTCGAAACGACAATAAATATACCTTACCGTCAAGAAAATATTTCATTGCAAAAAGACGGGATACAAGGAATTATATTTTTTTGAGCGGTGCATCATCCCGCCACAGAAAACCGAATTCTCGCATTCCTAGAGTCTCCATTATGAAGCTGAATCATCACATATTACCCCTATGATACTAGCGGCTAACTCTTAGACATCTTATCGATGCCCGATGCCTTTTCTATGCTAGTTAGTTTGAGTCACGGAGTATACTCAACTTTCTTGTGCCAAAAAATCTTTCTCGATGCAATTCTTTCTGAATTTCTATCACAACAAAAAAATTTCAAATTGAATTCAGCAGCTCATGAGTTGCGCACTACAGTCCCAACCAGTTACTTACGAGTCTTCATTGTTTCATTGTGAAGTTTCAATTTATGCATCCCGATTCCAATGGAAATGATGAAATGTTTCGTTAGTGAAAAATACGAATCGAACTTTTTATTTAAAAATCGATTTTTGAAAAAATCGAAATTTTTTGTTGAACCACCTAAACTGATAAGTCGGATTGTTTTGCTTCACTGAATGATTTATCTGAGAATATCTTAGCAAAATTATTTGAAATAACAAGGGTAACTTAGCAGATAAAAACGTGGGATGAAGAAAATGGGTCGTGATGGATTCACAAATTTTCACATAAAGGTCCCCCAACCAAATGTACGCTCGACTCTAATCAAATATCCAAACTTGCTTCTTCAACTTCTGTCGTACATACTTGTAGGCGGTCTCTTGATTTTGGCACACAACACTGCTTCATCACTAACAGTTCTTGAAGAGTTTAAGTCACATACCCCTCTTCTCACTGATGAAGCAGCAAAGATTCAACACGATTTGCACGTAAATGATTTAGCGCGTGTACAAATCAATGCCCAAACAGTTACTCAACCACCCGCATTTTCCCGTAATTCACGCATATCTGAAAGAATAAACAAAATGGGAACACCACTTGAAATGCTTGCTAAAGAAACACCTGCAAAACGCCAAGCAGAGCAGGCTAAAAGCTTTAAGATAAAAAAAAGAAATTGGGCAGCACTCATTCAATTAGCAGATGATTCAGGAAAAGAAGAAGAAGAATCAGGAAAAATTCAAAATAGTGAAGACGAAAAAGAATCAGATGAAAGCGATAATGAAGGAAATTCCGACGAAAATGGTGCAAACGAAGAAAGAGAGAAAGAAAAATCACATAAGGAAGAGATAGCCAATAAAGATAGAGGTTCGGGAAGTAAAAATTCGAGGAATAAACCGAATTCGGAAAACCTCGAAAACCAAGCAAGGAATATTGGATCGAAAGGACAACAAATCACTAAAGAGAAGCAGCCTTTAAAAAAGGCGAAATTAGCTAGGAGTGACAGCTTTGGCCGCATAATGGTATCAATGGTACGCTCCTACAAGCAAGAGTGTTTCAGTTTCGATTCTTGTGAATAAGAATACTATTCATTCACATAGCACCAAGCATTAAATAATACTATTAACTCACATAGCACCAAGTATTAAATAATACTATTAACTCACATAGCACCAAGTATTAAATAATACTGTTAACTCACATAGCACCAAGCACTTTATGTTCAGGGGGAAGTTGTTGCTAGGCATGAAGAAGTTTGCGGCCCGCTAATCAAGCTGGCTATAGCGCGTACAGGACCGACAAGCGATCAAAAGGAATCTACACAACGATTGAAAACCCTGTGCGCCAATACATACGCCAGTATCTCCGAGGCATGGAAATCCATGCAGGCCATCTGTGCTTCAGTTAGTTACGATCGAATTTCTGAAACTCCTCATTTACAATTAACATCCAAGGACACCCTCTCTCAAGTCAAATCTCTGGAAGAATCTCTGGTAAAGATGCAGTAACCCCTTACGTAGTCTCCTTGCATCTACTCTGAGTCTTGATTAAATGGGCATAAAAGCGCCTACGCATGTTTCGAATACGTCGCTTGTTTTATTCAAAAAGCTTATTGTGAGAAAGTAGTGTGCTGCTTGTTTTTGTATAATATTTTATGTGAAGTAGGTAGGCGTATTCATACCGAATATTTTACTACTCTACTCCCTGTTCCTCAACGTCTTGCCCGATCTTTTTTTTGAATATCTACTTTATAGAAACACTTCAATGGAGAAATAAAATTCCATGGAAAACAAGTGGTCAGAAATTTGAGAGGAATCGGTCTATTAAAGTTGGCGAATACTGTGAAAACACTCGTACTTGCAGTATGGACCAGGACTCGAGAAGAAATACAAGCACTCCACGTTTTGCGAGCATCAATGTCTGCAGCTGAAATATCAAGTATGTCCATTCTAACTTTCTGTTTCAAAATTAGAGCAGGCAGTGTGCTGTTCTTGCGATGTCAAAGCATCACATGCACACTACGAGGCAGTGAAAATTTGCTGCTAAGACTTTTAGACATAGAGCACACTAAAAAATGATAATTGCTTTTTAATTTTTTATGTATCACTGCAAGCATTTATTCCTTCATTTAGCTTAGCTAGGTAGTTCTCGATTACATTATATAAGCGCGCATTGCTATCTGTTCCATCGCACCGTCTCTATCGTTGCAGAGGTTTGATAAAAAAATACTGATAAGTGAAGGCCCTTTTGCGTTATTATTCCACAGGGAAAACTAAAGGCTAAAATTGCAGAAATAGGGCCAAACAATAGTATTAGGAATGACTTCAGAATGGGCTCACGGCTTGTGATTGGGGTGTAGTTACCAACGCTACTTACCCCTTACAACTAACTACCCAGTGGTAGAGTAATTAGCGATGCATGTTCTGCGTTTCGACAATTTTGTCAAACGTAACCTGGTAATTCATTTGAGGCAGCGCAAAAACCTACAAAGAAAAACTGATAAAAAGTATTGCTACCCTGTACGAGAAAGAAAAATGAAAAGCGTACCAGCTGGTTCAAGCAACTGATCAAACTTCCAACCTAATCGGAAAATGCCAAAAAAATACATACATTTGAGTACTTTGCGTATCAATTTGCAATCTGGTCACGGGAATCACTATAACCTGATACATAGTGTCACTACATTGCTATAAATAGGGTCTGTAACTATGAATGCAGGAAAGCATTTTGCAATACCATTGGACTGCAAAATCATTCGTAAAGAAGATGTACGCCAGTACTATTTTTCTCTATATTCTTCATTTTATAGATCACTGCTGCAATATACTTCAATCTTCACCCTTTCTACTCCTCTCCAACCACCGTGAATCATCGGGATAATAAACATTTACTATAATGATTGAAAATCATTTTAATAATAAAAATGCCAGCGAATTCATACGAGTTTTAATGGCACCCTCGCCAAGGTATACATCCATTAAACTATCCCGGGAAATCTATATAAAGATTCTTTTTCTTCGATAACGAATACTACATTCTTCTAGGAAAGAAGAATAAAAGTTTGTCACTATCCTTATTGTTTCGATGAAATAGCTAGGCATTTTATGAAATAACTTTGATTTCAAACGACTTCCATAACTTCAAGTTTTACATTAAGTTCCTCCAACAAAGAAATCGCTTCAAATTGTAAATGCACAAGCAAATTAATCATGCAAATTCCATGTCAGTAGCTTTTCCTAATATTTCAAAAAAGAACTGAGATCTCCAATCTAATCCAATATACAAAGCTTCTGTAGTTAGGTAGAAATTAAAAATGTTTAGAAAAAAGGTTACAAAAGAGAATAAATCTACTCGTTTTCAAGTCCGGAAAATAGTTCATCCTCTAAAGTTTCATCAAAATTGTTATCGTCTGGTAAAAGTAATTCGTGCTCACTTCCTTGGGCTGCTTGTTCTTCTCTCGGTTGAGTAAAACACAATACATTCTCAAAACCAATTGCCTGACTTGAGTTAAAATTGTGCGCTTCAACATTTCTATATCTTTCAGTGTTTACCTTTTTTTCTTCATTACTGAAGTCTTCTCGTTGTTGCATGACACTCTCCGACAAATCGAACACATCACTGAGCTGTGAGTGATTCGGTTTGACACAGACTGAAGAAATATAATGCTTCTGCAACGAACTTCGCTGGTAACTTCTCTTTATATTTTCGATAGTAGAAATGCCCATTGATACCTTAACCGAACTATGTAAATTGCACTCATCGAACTTCTGAAAACTTCTTTTATGTGAAATGTTTTCCAATGAAACCGGTTGGTCCATTATCCTTTTGTTCGTCTTGAACTGCGAGCCAAAATGAATACCATTTTCTCCATATCCCATTTTACTTTCACCATTCATAGAAAATGTTTGGCTATGATCCAATGTTGATTGCTGTGAAGGTGTAGATTCAGGAGTCTGAAATGTCCCGTTCCATATTCTCTCTACACATCTTTTAAAATCGTTAGCTGTTATTTCTGAGGATTTGCGCCGTGAGCAGTAAACAGGGGCCTGAAAACTGAGCAAATCTGCAAAATCTAAAAAGGATTGGTTTAAGCAGCGTGCTAAGCTTTCATCGTAACAACGATAGCCTTTTTCTGGTCTTTCCCCACTACAATCTTCTAAGGAATGAGCAATAAATTCATCAACGGCTTTTTCTTCTATTTTTGAGATCTCAGCCGAGTTAGCAGTCCGTAGAGCTAACGTTTCATCTTGATCTTGAGATAGATCAAATCGCTCATCATGACTCGAGGAATACTCCATATTCATGACAACACTACAATGTTGCTAGCTGTGTTTCTACCATGCTTCGATCGCCATTAACCTTTAAGAAACTCGCAGTTTTATCATTATGAGAGTCCTATGAAATAAGCACATACGGAAGAATCTTCTCAATGTGTCTGGCCAGTTTGTTCGACATCGAGCAGGTACGGGAGAGGGAGATAGTTTACTGTTGCGGTATACAGTAAGCGTCAATTGTCAAGTATTCCTCCCATCTGCTTTCTCAAATCATTCAGTTGTACTAGAAAGTATAATATAAGGAAAAAGTTACATCAATTCAATGTTAATACACTATGAACTAGCAATACATTCAGGTACAAGTAACCTCTTTATTCAAGCTAAATCATTTCCGCAAGCGATAGACTGGGCAGCATTAAAAGTTCTCTATGTTTATAAACCGAAATTAAGCACGAGAGATTGCGAAGGAAAAGCGAGATGTGTCTCAGAGCATGCATACAACAACAACAAACGGAGATGAACAGATGCAATCAGTAGTTACCAGGTACACTAACTTTGGCCTTTCATTTCTGAAAGGAAGGCATTATGCACAAAAAGAGGAGTTACTATTGAGGGGCAAAAACAATCGTAAAATAAATTTTGTAAGAATGCTGTTGCAACGTGGGTGTCAGTTGAGCGAAAGCGAAGCAACAAAACAAAAATCAAGGTGGTTGTACCTGTAACGGTTCCATTTGCAGCTGTACTCCACGAAGATCAGTGGTACACAAAAGATATGGTTTATTGCAGTTGAAAAAAAATTTTAAAAGAATTTCCTCCGTTCGTTGTAATTTTCTTGAAATATGTGCTAAGGAAATTTTAAAACTTGAGACCAGCAAAATTCTACACTTGCAGTACTGTGCGAATTATTCTGGCTACTCACGTCGAAATAAGTTTGTTGGCGCTCCCAACCAGCCGATTCGTGAAACTTTTTCAGTTGGTAATCGAGTTTATTACATGTTGGGGAGAAATTGTACAAGATGAAGAAGTTTGTTTTAGCATAGAAGAACTGCACTGCTGCATCAAAACTTTTTTAAGTATTGAAGGCTATTTTGCCACTACTCATAAAATTACAAGGTACAGAAACAAGTACATCGAAACAAGAGGATTGCAATTTAGTCTGTACTTTTGAATTCACAAAGTTGCATGAGCACACTGATCTACAGTGTTGAATAACACCAGACATCAGCCAAAAGCGATGTGCGGGGAAAAACAGTTTTTATCCTTTGGGGCTGGTTAAAAAATTACTTCAATATAATAAATACTACTTCGTATCTGTAAAACATGGTCTGCGAATGGGGGAGAAAATAGTGGAATACAACTGGGCGTACGTACGTGTATTTTGCTAGAGATGTTTTGCGTGTTTGCATGAGAACGTATGTTTTCTGCGAATTGTTTTCTACTAGAACTAATCATGTTCTGCCAATCGATATTTGTTGACTCCGGCTAATTATATTCATATTCTTTCATGAGGTAGGGCGTTTGAATCAGCTACATCTACATAGTTAACAAGAAGAGCATTCTCTATAATTTCTCATATAAAACATGAAACTTACTCTACGATAACAATTATATTACGGAAAAAATAGAGAAGCATCTGCTCATTCATCTACTTTGCACAGAAACAGGATAGATTACTTAATTTTTTAATTTTCCGCGTCGAGAAAAAATATAAGTGCAAATCAATTCAGAGAAGAACTTTTATTTCAGTTAGCATGTATCCTACGATATCTATAGTTTTCTAATTTCTTTTAATCCAGAAAAGTAGCTAAGTTAAGAATAAAGTAATTATAGAAATAGGTATTCATAATAAGATGAAGTGCCAGTAAGGAAGCGTCTGCGCATTACCAAACAATGCCGTAACAATTATAAAATTGCAAACAACGATTTTAGGATAGTAGTGTAAACGAGCTATTGCTAATTGTATGGAAGTGCCAAATAAGTGTGATTAGTTACTCCGTAACTAATTAGTTTTAAGAAATAATCACGGTTGAACACGAATCGAGATGTATTCGAGTGGACGCGAACATATAACGGATATACGATTAGCGACAATTATTTTTCCTAAAAAGAGTTTTAGTCTTTTTTTTGCTTTTGTGTAGAATACTCTAGGAGAGGTAGGAGAATTTCCGAGTGTATTGTAAGACGGATGTATGTTATATATTATGTATTATATACGGTAGTTAGTAGTAAGTTAACTTTCCCATAAAAGGAAATCTTTATTAGAATTACGTTTTTCTGTTGCGCGTAAATTTACTTCTCATCCACTACGCAGCAAATCAATTTCACCTACAACTCGTTTATTAATATCCCCAAAGTATACTGTCACAAATACTGTCACTTCTTTGCTCCCTTTACACCTAACTACTTCAAAAAATTTGTGCTCTATAGTTTATTCAACTGTCAACTTTACTTTGATAGAACTACTCTGGCTAATATTACAGGACGAAAATGAGATCTACAATGGGAATTTTAAAAAGCTGGAAGAGAGATAGACTGTATGATCAATACATTCCATCATGCGATAAATTCAATTTCGAAGCCCCGCTTCTAGGATATTCAACTTTTTACGACATTTTTATCCTATATCCATTTTAGAATTGTATTTATCACATTTGATAGAGACGATCGCAAAAATTTCATGCGCAGCGGGAACTGGAGGAAATTGAGACTCTCCGCAACAGCAAAGGTGTGAACTTCTGTGCTAGGGTTCATGCCTACACAACTTACCCCGTTTGCATACTGCTGCAGTCTACTAGCAAGCTGACAGTTTCCAGACAGGACAAATTAGAATGATTTAAGTAGATATATTGAGTCTTAATTAATTATGATGAATGCTGCTTTTCCTTATTTTCCTTTGAAGAAATGTAGGAGCTTATCGTTTCGCTCAATTCACTCAGCAGATAGGTACATTTAATTATTTGACATTTCCCCAAAACGCAGATTTTCTTTACGTAAGGTGATAGACACTGTGCTCTTGTGCGCACAAATATGAAAGAATGAATAACAATCTAGTGAAGGAGAGGAGATGGTAATTCCCCAAACAATTGTATACTAAAATCATAAAGCTTGCTGACTCACTTAGAATTGATTAAGGACTAGCGACCCCTAGAAGTTATTAGTGCCGATTGAGAATCGCCTACCAAGTAGATTATTGAAAGAGAAAAGGAGAGAGGAGAGAAAAAGATTCAGAAGGGCCTATCGACACCCCTAAATATTTAAACTTAGTTAAAATGATCTTTCGTGGGACAAATAAAGAATCGTAGTTTACCTAACTTAAAATTAGGTAGGAATTGCGTTATATGTTATATAGAAATTAAGTTAGTTATCCCGCAACCAATGTTCGATTACTATTAGGTACAGAGTGAATCGATTAAGCATGTGCTTTAGTGCACTCCAAGAAGATTATGTGAGATCTTCTGTGTTGCGTAGATGTTAGCTTCCGTATGTAATTACGCTTCTAATATAGATTTAGAGTTCATTTTACATGAAGCAGTAACTAAATTGAAATAATAGAACTTGTGACCGCAACCGAAATTAACAAAGCAGTGATGTTTAAATAGATATACGTTAATTAATAAAGAAAATATTCGATTGTAGCTTCGAGCTATGTAGATAAGTTTTACCAAAATTGTTAAATTAAAAGAGTTGTTCTTATACGGAAAACGTCTAAAGAGAAAGCCTGGCTCCTCCTCTAGCTCCGATACTTCACTCTCCCTCATCGATTATTTATTACGTCTGGGAGATGCTTGTTGTAGCTCATCGGGCGTCGGTCGTATTCTTCACTTTCACATACGATAGGTTAAAATGCTTTAGGCCTCTAGTTTCCGTACTTTTACTGTTTTTTGTTGAAAAAAATATTTTTAAGTCAATGAATAGAGAAAGTAGAATGCATGCATATATCCACGTTTTCCAACGTAATTGAAACTACTAATTTTTATTTGAAGTATTGAGACTGTGAAAATGCAAAAAGCCGTAGCTGTAATTCACGACTGGAAAATCAAGCGATTGGAGAATCACCGGATTGCAGTACCTGCAAGCATAAGCTTCCTTGAACTTAAATTTTTATTGGATTAATACAAATACAATTTTTTTGCATGCTACCTTCAGGGAGGTTTTGTTTTGCTCAAATGAAGATATTCTATAATTTGTCTCTATTGTTGAAAGTGCTCGCAGGCTTACTTTAAAAAGTGACTAGCTGCAAAATAACTTGGCGGCGATAGGATGAATTCTTAGCAGTAACCTCTATAAATCAAATGCTGTCTATTTGCATTCATAGGCGTTTCTCGAGGCTTTTTTCAAGGTTATGGCATCCCATTTGTACCCAAAGCTTTGACTTACTAGCTGCACTCCATCAATTTCTTTCTGAATCATTCGAAATTCCCCTTCTCTGCACATGCACCGGATATGAGCCACAACCCTTTCTGAAGAGGAATATTGACTATTGTACAGTAATTTAAAGCTTTTATTGTCCCTTGCAAAGTCTGTCTCTTCATTTTGAAACAAGTCAATTTTCCTGTCAAGAATGTTTGCGATCGCTCGTCACTGCGGAACTTTTTTGAAATGATTTCTTTTGAATACTTTTACACTTATTTCGTACTCTCACTCTTTTTCATGTGAATATGATAATATTTGATGTATTTAATACCAAAATTAGTAGTGACAGACGCAATGCCTTAAATTTATGTTTCTTTGTGACTGCTCGGCTAGCGCTCCCCATTTTTATAATTTCCGCTGTGATCCTTATTCATGAGCATTCTTTGAGCTGCTTCTTATTCATGAGTGTTCTTTGCTTGGATGCAATTGTTGCACTTTGCAGACTACGTTCCATTGCGTAGGCTATTGTCGAGTAGATTCTACATAAATTGAAACGGATTCGATAGCAATATATCTCGTAAAATGCTTTTTACAAAGTATCTAATATTCACCATTGAGCTTTTTTTGCAATATTTATGTCAAGGAAGTTTTTCATTTGCCATTACCTTAGGATGCAACAAAAAGTACTTTATGAAAGCAAAATTGATGCTTCCTGTAAAAAAAAATACCCCTTCTGATCATCAAACATAGCATGGTATTATTTTGAGTTGCATTGCAGGAGTAGGATATATCTTACAATGAAACATAAAACTTATTCTACGTGTAACAAACGGAATTGTAGCGTAAACGAATAGTAAATAAGTAGTGTTTAATTATGTTAATTAATGCTAGGTTAAGTAATTGATGCTAGGTTACGTAATAAATGTTTAGGTTCAGTAATTATTCCGTGAGTAAGTAGCGTAGGAATGAAAGTGAGTTAATGAAATGATATATGTAGGACTAAGTTAAACCATGCGGAAAGTAGTTACGGAATAGCCCGGGTAGTAATGGAAAGTAAGGTACGAGTTGACTAGGTCTGTATTTGAATGCGCACAAATACAGCCGACGTTGACGAGCAACCAAGAACATTGACAACTAACATACTCGTAGAAGTAAACGCAGAGTCGGGGCTAAAAGGGGAGGCAGTAAAGTCAGTCTTATCATTCTAGTCTTTTCTACTGACAAATATTTATACGCAATTAGGCAAGAAGATGCGTTTTAATCGAACCCTTTTAGTCTAACTTATTTTAGCATGTTTAATCTTTCAATATTCCCTCTATTAAATATTATCCAACATTTATAGTTTGCCTGTTCTTAAATTCCTTCGTTGCTGCTTGAAATTGTTCGTCACATAATCTGTTCAATCGTTTACTTATTGTCGCACGTAAAAATTCAACTCTCATCTACACTGAAGAGCTTATCTTTTACATTTGCTCATTATAGATCAACAGAGATAACTCAAAATATCTCAATCTTAACAATGCGCTAATAATTACTGTTTGCGGGACAAAGCAAGGGAATAGGAAAAGTCATTCACTCTGTAACAGTGGTATCACGACGGAGTGAACTACCACCTATTCTTAATATTTTAATTAATGTTTTATATTGCTATAATTATATTATCGTTATCAAAATTACCTTCTTACTACGTGGTTATTTTTCTTAGAATTAATTAAGCCAACAACCCGCAGTTTCCCTGTTTTCCCTCCCCACAAGGGTATCACAGTGCATATAAAGCGATGTAATAGCATTGAGTCGCATTATCGAACAATCGAAATAATGGGACAATTCACCCGATGTTTCCCGCAATTAAGATGCACTTATTTCTACACCTTTGAGAAAGAGAACGAGAGGGTAGCAATAACGGAGAGTCAGTGTGAACGTGGCGTTTTCTGCAAGTTACTCTAACGAGAATTGGTCACGCTCTGCCAGTCGTATACTAAAAACTTCGGCTGAAATAGTTCTCTCAAGTAATAGAATATTAAATAGGTTGATTCTCCTAATTTCGTAAGGAGGATATTTTTCTAATTCGTACAATAAAACATAAACTTATTCTACGCTAATAATTACTGCTTGCGGAACTAAATAAAGAATAGAAAAATAGAGTAGTCACTCCTTCATGTATCTACTTACAACAAAACGAACCTAAGAATACTTCTTATTTTAACTCTCCGTTATTGCTACCCTCTCGTTCTCTTTCTCAAAGGTGTAGAAATAAGTGCACCTTAGTTGCGAGAAACATCGGGTGAATTGTCCCATTATTTCGATTGTTCGATAATGAGACTCAATGCTGTTACATCGCTTTATATGCACTGTGATACCCTTGTGGGGAGGGAAAACAGGGAAACTGCGGATTATTGGCTTAATTAATTCTAAGAAAAATAACTACGTAGTAAGAAGATAATTTTGATAACGATAATATAATTATAGCAATATAAAACATTAATTAAAATATTAAGAATAGGTGGTAGTTCACTCCGTCGT
>JADAQX010000407.1:0-44368 GCA_015476325.1 Cardiosporidium cionae
GTCTACCACTTAATTTCAATTAGCATTTAGATGGTCACAATTCAATCTATTATCACTTAGTTTAGTCGTAATCTAGTCCGTATTTAAGGTAAGGGAGCCGTTCAGTTCGCATATCCCCAGTTGCCTCTCGCGTAATCTGCACGCCCACTCTTTCTTGCACGCATCACATATAACCGATCATTCACTTCCCATAACAGATAAAACACGAACTGGATAATTCAATTATTCCCTGTTTATCACTCTCTAATGAAATTTTCTACATTAGGTCGCCGAATACGGGATTCTCGGCGAGGGGACATCAGGACAGATTGTCCGTTGCACAAGAGATTATCTAGCTCACTCCTTTAACACATAATTTTTATACACGGTTGGTCAACTCTGCAGACCAACAACTAACTTACCCCGATGATGAGTGATTAAAGTGAGGAAGGAAGTTTTTCTCAAGCGATACTTTTTCATTGTGGTATAAATTTATCTTTCATATAGGAGGTAGGGTTATCTGTTCTTTTTATGAGTTTGTTATGTAAGTATATTCTTCTTTGAGGAGTTTAGGTAAGATGACTTAGTAAGTATTATCTCTCTCTTCAGGAATTTCTTGCATTAAACATTTTGTTTTACATCCAACATCTTCTTTGCCCATTCCGCTACGTGTGCGATTACTATAACATTTCAGAAGATTAGGCAATCAACTAAAAATCATCTTTACAATAAAAAAAGAAACATAGGAAAATGCATTTTTGGTTTTCTCAAATGTATTTCTAAGGCATACCCTGTTATGCTTGCAGACATTCAGATGCCCCATTTTCATTGTCTATTAAAAGGAAGTTATTTTTTCTAGGGTTTGCATTATTAGTTATCCGGAATATCTTTTACCTAAAACATAATAATT
This sequence comes from Cardiosporidium cionae, assembly GCA_015476325.1. Classification (NCBI taxonomy): domain Eukaryota; phylum Apicomplexa; class Aconoidasida; order Nephromycida; genus Cardiosporidium; species Cardiosporidium cionae. The sequence continues at coordinate 890 of JADAQX010000407.1, forward strand.
TGCTAGCATTCCAATATGTACCTGCAAAATTAAGTGAACTTTTTCTACGTGCGCAGACCTTCGCAATTGAAATAAAGGCACTTTAATTGTAGGAGATTTTAAGGAATCTTTAATTGGCTAACAAGTAAATATAGCAAAGTAAAAAGATAAACGTATTTATCTCAGTAATTTTATTGCAAAGAAATCATGCATTTTTCTTTAAAGTTTTATAGCAGAAAACAAAGTAGGTTTACGAGAAATAAGGAAAAGACTGAATTTTTCATAGTTGGAACGTATGATATGAAAGTGAAAATTAACTGAGATCTTCGGTGTCGCGTACATCTTGCTTATTTATACAAATCCGCTTCTACTATGGATTTATAATTTTTTTAGATGATGAAGTAGCTAGGTTGAAAATAAATGACTTGTGACAACAGCCGATATCAGCAAGGTAGTATTGTTTAAATACATACAAGCTAATTAATAAAACGAAATATTCAACTGTACCCTTGGGTTACAAAAAGATAAGTTATGCCAAAATTGTCTAATAAAAGGAGTTCTTGTGACAATCGATACGAAAAACGTCGAAAAAACTTATCTCACCTTGTTTCGATATTTCATTCTACATCATCGATTAGTTGTTACGATTGGGGTATACTTACTTGTTGTAGCTCATCGGGCATCGGTTGCATTTGCGTGCACTCAAAGACGTACCTAGTCGACTCGCCCTGCACCTAATAGTAATTGGAGATTTGTTACGCGGTAACTAACTCAATTCCTACATAACATAATTTCTATCTATGTAACTAATCTAGCTACATATAAACGGCGGTAGTGTAATAATAGTAAATAACTTAGAATAGAATACAAGTAAATTGTTGACTATTAAATATTGCAAATCTCCCATTTGCGAGGCGACAACGTAATCGGGGCTTGTAAAGTTTTATGGATGACGCAAGATGTTGGGAAAAAGGCAGTGGCTTTGTTACTTTCTATAGTGTAACTGCTTTTTGAGGCACACCTTTCTTATATCATTATGTCCGGATGTTACTTTTTATAATCAAAATATTATCCATCTTCTAACCCTTTTTACAACTTTTTTTATATTCACCTGCTCTGAATTTATTTTAACGTTAGATTTGGCAGCATTCTTCAAAGCGGATACAAATATTTAGAGGCCTGGCAATCGTTACTTAGAGCAATATATTTGATAAGTTGTTATCAGCACTGGAAAAATAGTTCGATTTACTAACCATGCGACAGTGCAAACATTATGTAATTAATCAAAGATGCAGCTTGTAACTAGAACAGCTTTAGTCGTAGTAGGTACATCGGACTATAGTTTAAAATGCGATGAGTAAAATTAGGCGGCTAAAAGGGCAATACGTAGTGAGATTTTTGAAATGATAAATAACTAAAACACAATTAATTCCATGGACATTTAAAAGTATTGAATCAGCTACCCTTTGTATTGCTTTTGAAATTCCATTATTTAGATCCTTATATATGTGTTCACGTAAAAGTAAATTGGAAAAAAAAAAGCTTGGTTGTTTTGGACACTTATTATAATTTTATTGTAATATCACACTTAGTAACAGGTTCTAAAAATTAGAAAACCATTACGCATGAAATGCATATTTGCGCACAATTTCGATGCAAGTGGAATTTTCAATGTACATAATTTTTGGAAATTCCTATCTATTATCTTATAATCAACAAATAATAATTAAACCAATGATAGGTTGTGTTTTCTCACTTGAACCAACGTTCTCTCAGTCATACCCAAAAATTTGGGCACAATTCTATCTCAAGCAGTATCTGGTAGCTTATTTGTTTCAATATGAAATAAAGTCTTAATACAGTTCATTGGATAGTTTTACTAGCTGTAGTGATTAGTTTCAGTGATATTACAAAAAAAATTGGAAACTGCACTAGTCCATGTTACCGTAGAGTAAACTACGAATAGAAAATTTTAATTAAAGCTGAAATTTGGGGATAAAGGATGCTCTAACAAGCATACCAGAGTAGTAAGCCAAAATGCTTTTCAATTTGTAAACTGTAGTTAATTCCACTAAAGTATGCACTGCTAAAATTGCTGTAAGCATTTGGAATAAGAATGTCTTAATTTGTAGCAAAGGGCTAACTTTTACACCTAGCTCTCTACAAATTTAAGCATTCTATAAACGGTAATCTTTCCATTACAATTATCTTGGATGCTTGGAAAGTGCAATTTAAAAAGGCACATATTGCTGGGGGTATCTTAAGAATTATACCTCCATTTAAAAGTAAATAAAATATAAATTTTTTCTATTACCATGGGCTTGATTTTTTTCAGCGCGCTGTAATTATAATTAAAATAATGTTCTTAATTCTAGCCTTAGCAACTAGGGCTGTTACTTATTTCTTGCAGTTGCAGTACAAGCTTTTTGTTGCAGTTTTGGAAAGTTATTTTCATACTTCTAGATAAACGTTACGATGACATTTGATATGACCTAGTAGCTACTTGTACAGTAAATAATAAATCGATCATTAATTGGGTTATAATTCTTGAATTTTTACCCATTGGAACTCTGACATGCTATGGAATTTACATACCGTGGTAGACCTATAAGTGAAATAGCCAGAACATGTTACTGAGATAGAATGAACTGTTTCTAGATTTGAGGATCTTAAAGAGACATAATACTCAAAGGGAATATGAAAATGTAAACGTTTGTTGTGCTATGCCCGTCCCTTTAACAATGATTTTTGTCATCACACAGTACGAAGAATACGAATTTGTGTAGAGCATTCATGCGATCTAATATCTTTCCAAGAGAGAGAAAAAATAATCATCAAGCATTTTCTCTGTTTTTCTTACAGCTTTATGTCTCCTCTCTTTGCGGTAGAAGTATTCGAATAAATTCCGAAAGAGCGAAGACTGCTAAAATTCGTCAGATCTGCTTTGCTGTCATTAATAGTACCTTCTATTGTGTTTATAGCCTTTCGTATATGCAATCCTGAGTGAATACATGTAGCCAGTGAAACGAATTCAATGGTCGAGGAATAATTCCCTTACTGACTACCGTTTTTTTTATTACTTGAAATAATGAAATAAGTCACAGCTGTTATATTTGAAGTCTATGATTGCAAAAAGATTAGGGGCACTTGTAAGAAAAATTAAGGTCCTACGGATTTATGAACAACTCACAAAGTTTACAGAATCCACAACTTGTAACATTGCAAACGAACTGCAGAACGCGCGATGCCTACAGACATTTTCTTATCACAAATCTACTACTACGCCCGTGAGAAGCAATACAAGAAAATCGAAAAAATCTGCTCTTTACCTACTCGGAATCGAAATTTAGAAAATGCGGATAAAACATGTTGCAACACCTGGGAGGTTCACTGCTCAAGTAATAGAAATTGGTGGCTAAAGAGCTTTTGGACAGCATTCGCGCTCTTTCATCAAACCAAGATACAAGCTGCCTTGCGCAAGCTAGTTATACTGCGCTCACAAAGTGCAACGAATAGACTATATCCTGTTACCTTTGCGTTACTTTACTATCAGAACGAACTTTGCGCGAATACATGGACGACAACTGCCGAAAGTATAGGAATAGATAGCCTGGTTCAGAAAGATTGGAGAAAATGCGTAGATAGAGAAAAGGTTTCAACGAGTGCTCTAGCAATTGAAACGGCTTGTTCTTTTATGCTTTTCGAGGATCTATTGTCGGAAGCCGAGGCCTTACTGAATAGTGATATTTCTGCTCTTCTCAACCATACTGAAAAATTACGACTGTTCGGGTGGCTGCATTTACAGAGTCATAATTCTGCTAACCAATTCTCCTTTTCCGAAGCAACTGTTAATTCAACCGATTCTGAGAATCAACTAGCACATGAAAGAGAAGTGGAGCAAGCATTCTCAGCTACTACTGAAACTGGTGTCATCATATCTGAATCATCGATTATTGAATTGCAAATGGGTAAAGCCAAGTTGGCAGAGATTCAACATAAATGGCGAGAGGTGTGCGTACATTTATTTGCATTACATGAATGAAATCACATAGAGTTTCAACAAGTGGTACTTTTACATTAAATCTGAATGTGATGTGGAGAGTCATTGCAATAATAAAGCACCAGTTCAAAATTGAAGTGCTTTTTCAGCACAAAGTGACTAAAAAACCTGGAATATTTGTTCTAAGTATGTTTTGCCTGTGAAATAATTGTTTCTTTATTTGCTCGCTCCTCATATTTGTTCTGCATGCGAGTAATTAAGATGGAAGACTACAAAATGCAAGATAATTTCCCTTTAAAAATTGAGTTAATTCTCCATTTGCTAGCAGACGTAAAATTAACCATTTAAATCACACCAAAATCATAGCAAAACTAGAAATATTCTACTTTCTCTGTGCGGTTGCCTGTTGACTTCTCTTTATTTTCATGCATATTTCCATCACCATAGGCCTTGGAACATTTGCATGCTATATCCGTCGCACATCCTGAGTTTACTCCAGCATTAGTAGAATCGTGCAAGATATGCCTTCGAATGTGTCGATGGAAAGAATTTGACGAACACATCACTGCAATTAATGGGATCGACATTGACAGCCATGACATGCTGTTGCTGCAACTTCTGCGAGTACTGCTAAATTGTGATTCGGTGCACAACAGAATGGAAACAGCGCTAGCGTTATATGACAGTCTTTTACTCCGGGTATTTCAATCAAATCTGTAATGCCATTACATCTATCTTTACATGTAATGCATCTTCTGATGTCACTCATGGTAGATATTTTACTCCCGCATAAGTAAGAGTTTCACTGTTTAACTCTATACTGTTTAAAGAATTACGCAAGGATGTTTGTTTAAAGTGGATTTCTATTTAGGAGAAGACACCATATTTCTTGACACAATACACAATTTTACTTCATCGTCACTATGGCGGAGACATTGAGATTTTTACAAAGGGAGAAGAGGCGATAAGATATGCTTTACAATGCATCGAAGAGTATATGAATTGTTATATTCCGGGTGGAAACTTTCAGTACTCGTTGAAAAATTTGATTGAAATCTTGTCTATTTGTTTGGAATCTGAAACGCATAGTCAAAATGAAGAAAAATCAATAAAGAAGGCAAATCAAAATAGTGCAGAAGAGGAGTCACAGCGTAACAATAGTGCACTATTCCTAACAAGGCGATATTTAATTGAAGGAAGCGACAAATCTATTTCCTCTCTATTAGATGCTCTTGAAAAAGAACGCAATAAAATACAAAATCAGCAGCATGTAATTATTTCACCTATAATCTGCAATAAAAATTGACTTTCATAATTTGTCATTCTTGGTATTTGATAATCGTATCAAAAAATTTTGGTACATGCTGATTTTTCAGTTAAAGGCACGCATATATGATGTCGAATACCTTTATGTCAAATCTGTCATATTCCGAAATGTTTTTGGTGACGAAAAGCAAGCACAAATGTTCTTGGAGAAAGCAGTTTGCTCATATGAATATAATTTACAATCTTACACGGGTTACTTTTATTTTATAATGCAAAATTCAAGTTTAATCTTTGCACTTGTGAAGGAAATATTAAATTTATCGTCCTGCTCACTCTCAGTGGGTTATAGGTACAAAAATAATTATTATAGCAATGCTTTTATTTGCCAAATCGCATAAAAAATAACTTTTTGCTTTTAAATTGATTATTTAGTAAACATTGAAAATATGGGGACCTTAATATATTATTTGAAATTGACCCTATCAAATCCTTTCAATCAATAAAAAATGCGAATTTGATTTGTTCCCTCTAGAAAAAATACCTCAATCAAAAATGAAATAGGAAACCCAGCAGCAATTGCAGAAATTATAACAATAAAACCAGTAAAGAATCAACATTCCTGTTCAAAAGACGCTATTCAAGTAACTCAAAAGTTGTTGGGAAGACTACGCGAAAATTTCCCTAGCTTTTACTTGGCACAGGTTCGAACATCCAAATTCCAATCATAAGCATACAATAGTTAGCTTGGGCAAGAGTTCCCTTTTTTAGTGATCAAACAGCCTGCTTTATTGCGTTTCTAAAAAAGCTTGATTAATGCTTGACAGTAAGAGAATTCCATGTATGCCTTATCTCATTTCAGCTGCTTTTAGCGTACGTCAATTTATTAAGTAGGGATACAAACAAAGCCCTTGAAATACTAGAAGTATGCAATGAGCTAGAAATAAGCTCTTCCAATGTAAAAATTGCAAATCTTTTGCTAGCAAGAGCCAAGTTTTTGGATGGAGATGTATACACTGCGATGTCTATCTTGAAAAGGCTAGAAATAGCGTTTCCTGGTTTATCAAGAGAACCAATGTTTGCGAATTTAAAAGGTTAGTTTTAAAAAAATGCAAGAATAATTAAAATGATTGAAATATGCGAGGTTTTAAATTTAATATGTGAGAATTATGCATAACCCAAACAAACTTATAGCTCAGGTTTACTTGGCCATGGGTTGTCTTATCCCAGCCATTGAAACACTTGAGGAGCTTCTAGAAATCATCGTTCAGCAAAACATGAGCGAAAGAAAACCAGAGATCATTTTTTCCTTCATAAGTGAACATAAGTTGATTTATGAGAACAAAGCAATTCCTACACCTTCACAGGCGAAAGAAATTTTTACGACGAGACTTTTATTATCTCAACTGTATATTCAAACGAAACAATTTCAAGATGCGAAGCGCATTTTGTGCCACGATGAAAATGCTTTTGACTGTATGCAAGAATGGAGATTTCGTGTTGTCGAGAATAAACTGAGCCTTTTCTCGGGGGAGGTGGCACAAATTCGTCATCCTATTGACACTATAAATCCTACACATCCATTTTACGCAGACGCACACTTAACCTTGGCAGTCCTTTGCTACATTGATAGAAAGAATGTGCATGAATTCCTGTCTTTAATATATCCGATTTCCAAGTTGTGCAAGCTGTCTGGAGAATTATATGCCTTTCTTGGGGATGCGTTCATCCTTGCTCATGAATATTTCCAAGGCTTAGCCACAATGGAAAAGGGTGTTCAAAATCATCCCAGAAATAGTTTGCTAGTCAGAAAAACAGGTTAGTGATCTACGGCAAAACTATCTCATACAGTGTTTTGTTAACTTTTGTTCATTCTAGCTGAGTCTTGTCAAAATTTAGAAGCAGTAGTAGCAATCAAGCAGTATTTATAAGCGTACCGGTAAAACGTCAGTTTATGTTGGAAAGCACCATCACATGACTCTAGCCTTTTATTCACAATAATAACGATCATGAATGGTATCACAAGCGTGTGGTTCAAAACATAGGGCAAGCATTAATTTCTTGTCAGCAATACAACAAAGCCAAAAGGTTTTACATGGGACAATTAAGCGGAAAGTTTACGAAATGTGCATTTCTGAAAATGGACTACTGCCAACTTTTATGCCGCCTGCATCTTTGGGATAATGCTCATACGGTTCTAGCAGAGATTATGAAAATGCTGCAAATAACTCGGAAAGAAAAAATATGCTGCTTAGTTGGAATTCTCCACTCTTTTCTTTTAGCTCTTGAAGAGGGAAGAATACAAAAGTGGGTTTGATTGAGTGGCATTCATAAGTATGTGCAATTATTGGTTTCCAATAAAAAGTATAAATCACATTATTGCGACTTGCTTTTTACTGTCCCATATTTGATATGCTAATTGTTGAAGTGAAAACCCACCTAAAATAAGTTTGTAAATTGCTTTACTAGTAGAGGCGGAGATATAATAGAGCGATACCTTCATATTCTCGAAGATTCATTTCCACGGACTAAAGGCACCGCTGAAAGTAAAAGTTTGGGAGAGGCTTACGAGATGATGCACTTGAAGCTCCTGGAGTTTGCTACATCTGGGAAGGAAGATATGGAGAAGGCAATGACTTTTGCGCACAAACTAGAAGCATACGATAACGAAAGCGTGCGGGCAGCTTTATGGTTGGGAATGCTTTACTTGAAGAAGGGGATTCTTTCTACAGCGAAACGTTTTATAACACGCGTGCTTCAGATTGATCCAACTAATTTCCAAGGTGAGTATGAAAATCTACTAGTCAACACGAATAAAATTTATTTTTGTGTGTGAAAAAGGAATCGATTCTACAAGTAGGAAGGAAGCATCACATTTGCGCAAAAGTTTGCTTTTTCATATATGGGCAGCAATAATAATACGAAATAAAATCAATTTAAGATGCTTGAAACGAGGAACGAATAAAAAATTTCAACTTTCCAAGAATTTATTCCCTGCAGACGTGCAATTCAATTTCTGTTGTACAATCAATACTCCATCCGTTTACGAAGCGTGTTTTAAAATGTTGCTTTTGTTTCGCTACAACGGAAAACTACGGAAGGCTCCCGAGCATTTATCATTCCTCAAAATTACTTGGGAAGCAGACCCGAGCACTCCAATGGAATGGTGCTACTTCTTGCGAGGACTTTACTTCAGGTAGGTGAACAATTGCCAGCAATAGCCATTGCAATGGCGAAAATAATTCCAGTATGCTGATTTTCTAACAGATGGACATGTAATCCTAGGGCTGCAGTTGAAAGTTTTGCAGTGTCACAAAGCATAGAATATATCAAAGAGGAGTCTCTATATCAAACAATTTTGACCCTCATTGAACCATTTGGGTATGGTGGCTTGCATTCTCTCTCAGCTTTCGAGCAGCCGCATTCCTTTATTGAAAACGCCACTGCGATAGCTGATAAGCGGACCGAGTATATGCTCGAAGCGCTCAACCAGTTGAAAGAATATCAAAATAATGAAGAAGACCCTAATATTGTAGCGCTCGAATGCTCAATACAAATGTGCACTAAATCATCAATATCGCAAGATTCGTCGATGATGAAGCTGCAGCACTTGTGTAAACATAGAAAAGAAAAATCTTGGTTTTTATTTTTTACACTTGCAGAGTCTATGATTTTTTTTCGAAAGGACAAACAATCGGCGAAGGATGTTTTGATTGATTTGATCCAAATGGTTGACATTCGAGAATCACTGAACGAAAATGCATTCTTGCTTCCGTTATACTGTGTGCAGGAGGATGCTATTGATAACGCGCTAATTCTGCTCAGCGATTTAATGTTGGAATCTGCTGATCTTCTTAGTGCCCAATCAATAGTGTCCGCGTTGCAGTCACGTAATCCTTCGAATTTCCGAGCCTGGGAGATTGAAGCGGGAATACATGAGAAAATGGAAAGGCATCGTGATGCCGCAAATAGCTTAACTGTGGCATGGGAAATTTGCAACAAAAAAGTGCCACATGTCGGGTTTAATTTAGCTAGTTTGCAGCTAAAGCAGAAATGTTACCACGACGCTTTGAGCGTAGGATACGAAACTTTAAGCTTGCAAGGAAGTGCTAATTACAATATAGAATTGGATATTTTAGACAAGGCGAAACTGTATTGTAGAATATGAAAAAGAGGATACAAAACGACCTAGAGAAACATCTTTTTAGTGGTTAATATTTTTTTTTTAATTTAGGCATTGAAACAGAATTTAAAATAGAATTTTTATGCAGATTAGTTATGATTTGCAGTAACTAGTTCTGCTCTAATTTGGAACGCTTTCCGATTCTAAATAAAATGTTTACATATTGAGCACTCTAACATATAATCTCCACTGTAACCTTGAAACTTCTTGCTCTTATGATGATAGATATATAGACATTCAATAGCTTAATGAAGTAACGCAACTTATAAGAGTGACAATCTGATAGTCACTCTTATTCTCGGTCACATTTAAATGAGTTGGTCACCTGAAATGGCTAAATTTCATTAGCATGAAATGACTTAACGCTGTTTGTTAGTTTGTGAAGGGAATGCTGGTGCGGTTGAATGTTTAGGTGCTATAAATTACATTTTGAAAGAAACTTGTAGCGAAGTTCAAAACTGGATAAAAAAATTCTTACAAGGCCAGAAAGCAAAGAATACACGATATGAGTTGTAGAAATTAAGAGACATGAAGTTTAAATGCCATCATTTCCATTTTGCTTTGTGAGGTCATTAATGCTACCTTTCAAATAATCAACACTCCCAAAGTTTTTTTGGTTATCTTTTCACATATTCTTCTCATTAAAATAATTGAAGTGTACAAATCTTTTGGTAAGGTTTTATTCAATAAGGTAAATCATGGGGATGCCTCATCAAGCCTTTTTTTCAACAATTAGCACAAAATAGAAAGTACAGTTTGCGTTGTGTAGACAATTCACATGTTTGTAAGTAGTCAGATAAATGCATTCCAGTATTGTCTTAAAAGCAAAATTGCAAAAGGAAATAGAAACTGCCAAAAGTTTTGATTTAAAGAGCAGCATTTTTAACTTATCCGAAGTAGTTTCCATCACTATTTACCTTCTACACAACACATTCAGTTTAAAATGAATCTTCGTTTTTGTTGTAGCCCTTTATTCATGGTTGCGTATGTCTTCTTCAAGTGCATTTTTTCAATATTGAATATCCTACAGCTACATTCATTGAAATTGTAACAAATGTTTACTTTACTCGCATTCTTTATCGCTGGGAAAAAAATGGTGATGATTCAAAAATTTGCTTTTCTTCATGAGTCTCTAAAATAAAAAAAAATAACCGACATGAATTATTAAAAGAAAGATATCGCAGGTAGCTATCTACAAGTGCGCCATCAACACTTTCATTGGTTTGTCATTGCTCCAACATTTTCAAGTAATTTTTTATTAGCAAATATTATAAACACAAAAATTTTGTTTCATTTCTCAACTGAAGAAATATCAAAAATGAATGTAGCTGCTAATTTAAATTAGTGAATTCAAACATTTATGAACTATTTTTTGTTGCGCATCCCAGTTGCAAAGCATATGTTTTCGTAGCGCGGAGTTGACAGGATTGTGTGACCCTTGTAATTATACGAAATACTAATTGCTAGTGTAGCAAATTGCAGCACAATCACCCTCAGTTTTGTTAAAAAATAGGACATGCTCGGCATAGTGCATGATGCATGGCTATTTGCTGTATACTCAAGTTGCTGTTCTCCAGAAAATTTTCAATTTTTTGACAAAAGCTTTATTTCACCTTAGGAGTACCATTCATAAGACAAATTATTGGGCATCGCTGCCTCCATGAAATGGATGAATCTGTCATATCTATGAAAGCGTATTCACCCATAAAAATAATTGGATCCCTTCGATAAAGTTTGCTAGATATCATGCAAGTTTTTGTTACAAGCCAAAACACCTACTTTTGCAAGATCTTTTATGGGTTTATTTAATTGCGGAAATTAAATGATACACTTAACCCAAGTGGAAAGACATGCAATAGAAAAAAAAATTTATCATTAAAAATTCTTGGTGGTGCTTAAATACAAATCTGGGCAACGTGTAGCGGGAAGCATCAAGTGGTCGAACTGTTGCTGCAGCATTGTTAAAATGGAAATTAATTTGAACATTCGGCATCAGTTGCCCTCATTTTTTATTTTTCTCACTATATTTGTGTGCGCATGGTTTCTTAATATGTCCAATGGAGAGCGAGAATTTTATAGTACCGTGTCACCGGCCGAACTAAATCTCGAGGCAGAAATTGAAAGGATTGTTGGTGCTGATATCGGCCTTGCGGAAAGGTTAGATAAGGTTTCGGTTTCCGCTTTAAAATTTCCAGAGGCACATAATGGAAAAGTTAAAAATAGTTCCGCTGTCTTACCTCCTAATTTGAATCCATTTCAAGGGGAACCATCTACCAATGGAGGAAACGATGCACTAAGCGAAAGCGTGCAAAAAGATTTAATACAATCCCATTTTCAAAATCAAGATTATCTCCTTCACGGAGATACAAATACTTTACCCAATGGCATACTCCAAAATTTACTCAGAGGTGTTTTCCGTATCCACTCATCTCGCAAATATCCTGATTTTGGTACCCCTTGGCAAATAAAAGGATATGGCAGGGCGACTGGCACTGGATTTTCTTTAGCTAATCGCACAATCGTTACAAACGCGCACGTGGTCTCCTATGCTGATACTATTCACGTCGAAAAACCAGGGTAAAAAGCAGAATAATATCGATATTTTTTTATTGACATACAATGAAACAAAATTTGTAGAATTTCTTGCAGACATTTCCAATTTTGTGCAGTTTCATGATTGCGTTGCTCTGCATGATTATACGTAGAATAGCCAAACTTTTTATAGCTGAAGCGATTGTGGTAGCTCATGAACCCGATATAGCACTGCTAACTGTAGCAGATGAGTCTTTCTGGGAAGACCTTCCCAGTTTGAAATTAGCTGAAGGAAAATGGGAAATACCAAGGTTACTTTTTGACGTAATGGTCATAGGATATCCGACAGGGGGTGAAACAATTTCTGTAACAAAAGGTGTCGTCAGTCGAGTGCAAGTTGGATCTTATGCGCATTCTACATCCAGGTAAACTTAATTGCTAATGAGAATGGCATTTTTGTGTACTTGAAGGGCAGTGAAAAAATTATTAATTTTAAATATTTTATCAACATGTGAAATATTTTCGTATTTTCAGTCCATCAAATATTCCTTTGAAGGAAATTACTAATTCAATGGAAACTGTGCTTAAATCTCAGGTTTTTGGAAATTCAAATTGATGCAGCAATAAACCCTGGAAACTCTGGCGGGCCAGTTGTTAACAACAAAGGAGATATTGTTGGAATTGCTTTCCAAGGACTAGAATCTTCTGACAACATTGGCTACATTATTCCTGTTCCTGTAGTCAAACATGTTTTAGAAGATGTTAAAAGGCATAAAAGATACACTGGTATAGTTACGATGGGAGCTTCTTTACAAAGTATGGAAAATCCCAATTTAAGGAGCTACTTTGGTCTGAACGAAATTAATGTCCAGCTACCTCCTGGTATTTCTATGGAGGGTAGCCTAGTCATAAGCGTGGATGAGGAAAGAAACTTGCAACATGTTCAACATATCCTGAATTGGGGCGCAAAATTTGTCCCCAATTTAGGAATACTGACAAATGCGAGTATTCGTGAAAAAGTGGGGCTTCAACGTGGTGATATTATAGTTGAAATAGATGGAGTCAATGTAGCACAAGATGGAACTATTCGATTAAGGTAAAGTATTATTAGCTAGTAAGTATCGTTATAAATATATTTTGATAGCCGGTAAACCATAGAATTGTCTTATTAAAATGCTCCTTTCAATCACCTTTTTTGCAGGGGTATTGAAAGGGTGTCGTTGGACTACTTGCTGATTGGCAAATATTTCGGTGAATATATACCGTGTACCGTTATTAGGGAGAAAAAAGTACAAGCAATTAAGGTACATTCTAATAAATCTACATTTATTAGAATAAATATCTAGTCGAATATCCTATAGCGACAAAACACCACCTAACATAAAAATAATTCAATGTTTCTTTGGTGGTATTTCCAAACATAAGCTTACTTTATAACAATTCGGTAATATTTGCTTACTTGATTACAGATACCGCTAGAAACATCTAATTTTGTCATCCCTAAACAAACAAGTGATGAAAAGCCCAGGTAGATATTTCTTTTTTTTCACACATGTAGAATTAATTGCTTGAAGTATTGTCTGTCTTTAAAATTTGACACCACTTCTGCACATTATTGTGTGAATATAACCGTACAGGTATTTAATATGCGGAGGATTAGTCTTTGTGCCTCTAACAAGGCGATACATTCTGGATCGCAAAATAGGACGAAATCGACTGCGGACAGCGGTGATGATCGAAGATTACTCCAATGTTTATCAAACCAAAGATTTGCAAGAGCTTGTAGTGCTGAGCAGAGTATGTTGTTTCAGATTCCCGAGCCTTAAGCTACACTAAAACATTTTTCGAAAGTTGTACTACAAAATAATAACTGGCACAGTATTACATTCGTATTGTATCTGCTTGCGATAGAATGAAATGATTTTACTAGCGGATATGCAGTTGTGAATGATAATTTATTTCTTGCAGATATTGCCCTCTCACATATCAATTGGATATCATGGACAAAACTTGCTATTAAAATCAGTGAATGGACAAACTATTAAGAGTCTCCAACATTTACAGGATACTCTTGATAACATAAACAATGATCCAAATGAGATGTACATTTCTTTCAGCTTTGGAGAATTGCACGAGTTTATCGTTGTAAATAAAACTGAAGTAAGGGAAATAAATGCAAAAATACTAAAGGAAAATGGCATCACAGCCAGCCACTCAGAAGAATTATAGCCCATATGGTTTCAGATAGAAATGATATTAAGTTGGAAAATTTGTTATTAATACTTAGCAACACTCGTTTAAAACAATTTCTTGTAACAATTTTTTGTATGTTTGTAAATTTTTAAGAGCCTTAAATCTCTACATGCCGAAGATAAACGCATTTGAGACTTTATTTTTTACGGCTCAAACATCACTTCCGACAAGCCTTGAAATTTATTTTTGACATAGTAAACTTAAATTCATAATATTCAGAAAATTATCATTTATTACAAAGTTTGCCAGCTATAAGTAAAAAACACAAGATTTCCTGTAGGAGAACTGCTAATTTTTTGGTGGCAACGAAGGAATATTAAGCTTTATTCACTTCATTGTCAATTTGAACAAAAATAAGCTGTAAAATTTCAAACCTGGTGACAAATCTTACCTGAAAGTCTCATATCAAAGGGAAACAATAAAAGTGAATAATTCCTTTTATGGAATACGATAAATTTTTATTTCGAATAAAAGCAATATGCAATTGCTTTAAACCAAATTTTCATTCCACTTGCGCAATAGCATCTTAAAGCAAGTAATCCAATGTATGGCATGAAATGCATAAACATGAAACAGTTTACCTGCAGCTATTTAAATGCCCACCTATATTTTTAAACTTGACATGAGTGCCTTAGTAGTAAAAGTGAAAGAGTTAATTTTTTAAAGATCAATAAAGTGGAGGAAGCACATAAAAATGAAAAATAAAACAGATCATCTTGGAGCACTTCGTTGCTACATCATACAAAATAACAAGCAATTCAACGCACCGAGCGAAATGTAAACTAAGAGCCTTTCCCAAAGTGAACGATACATAGTCACGTTGTAGCCTAGCTCCGAGTGTACACTACTATAGCATAAAATATTAAGATTCACTCAATTATATACGCGTATCTTGAGATGATGCAAGTTATAACAGTTAAAAAAGAGACCTTCCATGATGCATGAGATGTGCATTTACAAGCGCAGACAGTACCATGAAATTATAGCGCAGTCGTTGTAATACAAGCGTAGAATTCATAACTTCACTACAAAGCATTAGCATTTACATAATTATCGGATAATATTCATAGTAGCAGCACCATTAAAGCAACGAATTTTCTATCGCTGTTACTCTTTTTCGCCCAATTGTTTTATGGAGCTCCCAAATATTAATTGTGAATGACATCGTGGCCTTTCCAACACATATTTGCAATGCACAAAATATGGTAGTAGACAAGGGAAAAGTGGGGAAATGACAATCGACCCAAACGATAAGTATTCTTTACTATAAATCAAAAACGCTCGTGTAGTTTTCGGTGAACAATTTCATTGCAATGTTTAGCTCAAAAGAGGGGTACCTGGTGAATTTCCATTATTTCTCCGATAAAGTGAGCAACTTAAAGTTACGATATAGAGAACAGAGAAATCTAACCATCTTGACTAAACAAAGTCGATAATCAAGAAATTACAAACAAGTCGTATAACAGAACTAGCACTTCAACCTACCGAATTCTCTTAATGTACTCCTGCGACAATACTTTGCGAATGAAGGTTGCATAAGAGAATAAAAACTATACTTCTACTCAAATTAATCTGCCTTTTCCTCCATTGCACCTAAATTACAAAATCAAAAAACTCTTCATTTTATGCCAACACGAAAATGAGAGTCCGTGTGTCATGTATTTGCGCCGGGTCTTTGCTATCTGTTAAGAGTTTTCTACCTAATTTATACCTACAGCGCAGACAGCACAAAAGTGACATTTGCAAAGGTTCTACATAAGAAGAAAAATCGTTGCAGCATAACCTACGTAGTAAATAACGACCTCACAAGATAAAAATTGCAAACAAAAAATTCAAAAGATTTTGTACAATTTTTTATTTTATTAAATATAATATAAAATACTACAAAGTTGTCAGATTGTTGAGTCTCTACCTTATAGTTATTGGATCGAATCTTAAGCGAATTTATAATTGTATTGACGCATTCGATTGTACTTGAAAAGCCATACAGACATACGTTAAACCCTCATTTTATAGAAATGCAAATGTATTTAACACTTACATATTATAGAAAAAGGCATTTAAAATAGGTATAAATTGCAAAAATCCCCACCCATATCAGGTGCATAGCGCTTACAATCTAATTTTTTACAAATATACCATTCAAGGAAGAGATAATTTATTTAGCAGGAGCACTTTAGGTTTCAGAGACATTGGCACCCCAGCAGATCAAATCTCACTTCAAATTTGCGTTTGTTTAATAGCGCAAAACTAATATTGAGTAGACCATACTATATTTCCAAAGCAGTGACGTGCAAACTTAGTTACAACTCGTGAATGATAAAAAGTTTCATTGAGAAGCCGTGCCAATACTTCATACGAAATCATGATCCTTCCAAAAGCGTATTTAAAGCTACTGTTTCATCCCAGTTATGCTTTGTTAGAGCATCCTGGGAAATGACATAAAACCAAAATGCTTATACCTTCATCACAGTGGGGCAAGCGAATCGTTTTTAAAATATTAGCACATTTGTTAACATACCTCAGCTTGTTCTTCAGAAAAGCCCATTTCTGTGATCTTTTTGATCTTGACAAAAAAAAAGAACACGGTTAGTTTATCAAAAATCACAATGAAGAAACATCAAAAGTCATCATTACCTTCTCTTCTCTCGATTCCATATTCTTGCGAGCAAAAGTGTTAGTCCAGGTACTGAAAAATAGCACACACACACAATGACACTATTCAAGATAAGAAATAGATGATTTCTAGAAAACTGAATATCGTGATATTTCTAAGGAATAAAATTACGGCTAAAATATCAAAGAAGGTACCAACTTATACCTAGCAGTTATATTAAACTCTTGTATACTTCTTTTGTACATCTTCGCAACTTCTGCATCCTGAGGACTGTCTATAATCAAATTGCAAAGAAAAGCAGCTAAGGATTCGTGCGTGTATCCATAATCATCAAACATAAAGTACTAACCAGGTTCAGGAGCTGCTAATAATGCTTGTATGGAGAGTAAAGCAGTGCGAATGGTAATCGCAGGACTCCATTCTGCCTGCAAAATATCTAAGCAAATAGCTCCAGTTTGACTAGATATATTTGGATGCCAAATCTTAGTCAAAAACTTAATCTGAGCACGAATTACCAAGTAAATATCATATAGAAAGCAAGAGTGAAACAAAGAATATTGCTTTTAAAACATGCAAAGAAGTGCAAATCATGAAAACAAAAAAATATACCGCGTACTTTGGGAGGAGTATACGGATAGCGCTGGGGGATGGCAACGTCTAGGACAAAACGGCCACCCTCGTAGGGTGTTCCATCCTATGGATCGAGCATACACTCTCAATTATATAGGCTAACTACCAAAAAAACACTGCCATATCCAAAGATGAATAAAAAAACTTACATTTGCAAGAAATCAATATATGAAAATCAACTATGCTTAATGTCAACTACAATGCATCTTCAGGAGCATTCGATGAGCAACTACTTCGGGATTTACAGAGCTACTCTTAGTATTACCGGTCCTTTTATGTATCCTTTCCAACGATGCAGATCATTTTCTACTGTGTGAACATATATTTCTGCCTCGGGAAGGCATTGGGTATCTTGAAGCTCCTTGAAATTACAGGTAACGCAAAAATTACTAGGAAATGCATCAAATTAAAACTTGTGAAGTTACAAAAAGTTAGTTGCTTTCAATTCAGTATTTCGTTAAGTAGAATAGACACTCAAATCATATCATTTCATCCTATCATGTCAATTACACTACGAAGCCAACCTTGCGAAGCCGATAAACTTCCCGGGGTGCTCGCGTGGTATTACTCGTTTTTTCCATCTCTATCGCCCCATAAAATATTTGAAATGAAAGTGAGGAATGGAAAATGATATACTGTTGACAAAAAAGGAAAATAATAAGTTCCCTGTAAAAATATTTTTTGAGAGTTTATCAAGATTGCATGCGTGAAGTGAGTATGCAACAATCCGGAAAACCACCTCAGCAAGCACGAAGAATAGAAGATTCAGATAAGCCGAACTAACTTATACAAATTATGCTGCGTTACCGAAGAACATTTTATGAGAAAAAAACTAGCGTTCAATCACAGCATTTCACAAATGAGATACGCAAGACATCGAAAATGCAAACTTTTTCTGAGAATAGAATAGGAATGTAGGTGCATAGCTGAGGTCAGTGAAAAATCCCTATGAGCTAAAAAGATATTAGCTCTCTAGTATCAACCTTTGGCATAGAAATTTGCCCTGAGAAGATTTGAGAACACTTCACGAGAAAGAAAATCCACTTCACTGCAATAATTTTAAAAAGCCACCAAGCAGTAGCTGGTGCACAAAAATTAGATTAATACGGAAAACTTTGCACTACACCATTCAACCAGAAAGAAGGAAATGTAATGCATGGTATATTCGCAGGTAGAGAATGCAAAACGTTACTGTTGAAAAATTTGCACATGTGATTAGTAAACGGAAAAGAAAAGATCAATACGAGAAAAAGATTGTACGCTCGCAGCAAATTTGTTTACGCAAAGCATTGTAATGAGACAGCAGCTTAAATGATGGCCTCCAAGTTATTTTAGTAATAGCGGGGCTTCGTTCATCTTTATAGAACGTCTATACCAAGAATTCTGAATGACAGCACAATTACAAATATGATGTTGCAGGAGTTGTCCTATAAGTGATATGTGAGACGCAGGCGAGATGAGATGCTGCAGTAACTGGCTCCCCTTGAACTAGAAAGTGCAAGAACCCTAGACCATTTCACTTGGGGAATTTGGTTTGTACGTATTTCTCTAACAAGTAAGTAACAGAGCTTGAAAGCACAAACTCAATAAGTGAATATGTTTGTTGCAATGTGACGCTGTAACAATTATAATATAAAACAGCGGGGCCAATCTGTATTAACACAAAGCGAGTACACTGCCAGTACTAGCTCAAAAATGAGTCGGGTAGGGATGAAAAACGTGTCAAAACTCATTTATTTATACTTTTGCAAGTGAGCACTGGCTTCTCTTGTCGATATTTTGCACTGCTACCAAAACTAGTACTTGTTTCTTGTGGTGCCATCTAATAAACTAATATGATCATAGCGGTATTCATACTTTTAATAAGGCTATATTGAGCGATGAACGCTCTATCCTTTTGAAACTAGTCTAAAGTATAAATATACAGTACAAACAGAGGGGGAAATTTAATCTGCGATCTTCGGACTACTGTACGTATGCGCTCTACAAAATTACCATGAGTACAAATCCATGCTCTAAAAGACTTCACTACAGCAACAAATAATTAATAAAAGCAAAATATTTATCAATGTATCGTTTGACCTTACATTCGTGCTTTTGAAAAAATACACGCAGAAGTGAAACGGTAAAACCTTGAAAAAGTATCCAAAATGCTGATTTAGTATCGTGGCAAAAAAAGATTATCGTGTTGTTGGCTGAGGAACAGGACACGATTGAAAGGTTTTTCTAATTCAGTGCCCCTAGGATATGCAAGGTTGATAGTGTGAAACAAAGAAGTATTCACACTATCTTGCAAACAGTACAATCATGACAGTCAACTTGGAAAGAAAAGGAAAAAATGATGCGACTTGTGTAAGCAACTGAAATTTCACACAAGAGGATATAGCCATAATAAGTAAAAATGGTTACTTCAATAATGCTGCGAATACGATTGTAGCTAACGAATTGAGGATTACAGCAAAAACAGCCCTATTCTACATCATATAAACGGGTTGAATATATTAGCTTCAGATATTGGATAAATTTGAGTTTAGTGATAAAAAAGGCATGATAAAGAAAAAGTAAGTGCCTTGACAGCCTTAACAGGATAAAATGATATGATTAAAAATTTTGTTAGAAGTATATAGTTTTTATTGTTTCTGAGCAACTTACAACAGCGATAATTTCAAAGTTTGTGTTTACATAGTCTACCAAGAAACTTTTACTATTCAGCATCCATTTTCTTCTTTTGAAGAACAAGAATATTTGAATTAATTCATTGACAGTCAAATGATATGATTCCGAGAAATTAGACTATGGACTCGCGTTATAAGAAAACATTGAAAATGTATGATTTAATGCCTAGAGTATAGATGCATCACACATACTTGGACGCCTTCTCACTTCCAGAATTGTCTTGATATTGCTCACTCGCTCGATAACGGCTCACATGTTGAAAATACACAGAATAAGTCTGCTACCATCTTGCGTGACTAAATAGAAGTAACTTTTTCCGTTAAAATCATCATGCTTTATTAAAAATGTAGGGAGAGCTGTTCGGTAGTTATTCAAAAAGAAGAGATTATTTTTGTCTACGTTAAAGCCGTTTTAGATTTTTTTTGGTTTTGTACCTCACTTTTGATCCTACCAAGCATTATCACCTGTGATTTTTAATATACTATACCTTAATCTTCGAAGTTGTTATTCTTTTCTATTCATTGCCTAATAGTTTGTAGCTGGTTTCTTTTTTGAATGAAAAACATATTGATCATTGCGTTATTGCGCCTACTTGACCGCGAACATGATTCTCAGTTGTTGATCTTTGCTCATAGGCACAACTGCCTTGCATTTGCTTCTATCTGTGTTTCTCATTCGCAAGTTACCTCAACTTGTTGACTCTTCCTTCCACCCATCATCTTGTCATGTGGAGTACTTGATCAAAGAAATGCTTCTGCAAGTATCTTTTTGAATTTTAAAATATTAGATGTAACTTTCCGAGTAGC
Source organism: Cardiosporidium cionae (assembly GCA_015476325.1). Classification (NCBI taxonomy): domain Eukaryota; phylum Apicomplexa; class Aconoidasida; order Nephromycida; genus Cardiosporidium; species Cardiosporidium cionae. The sequence goes on from JADAQX010000407.1 coordinate 21,829, forward strand.
CAAATGAAGGTCAAAGTAATTCACCGCAATCCCGGTGATTTCGTACAATCGAACCCGGGTGAAATTAAGAGACGCTTTCGAAACCCTGATCCACGCCTTCATCCTTTTGAGAGGGTACGTTATTTTTTCCTAAGATCAGTGTTCTTCAATGCAGCTGTTGGGATGTATGAGCAATATCCCAATATGCGGCGAAAGTGTGCCGCCGCAAAATACTTAAAACTAAGTAACTCTCACTTTTTCTATTGCATCGATTCTGTTTAGGCACGAGAATATTCCAGAGCCCTATTGGCTGTAAAACTCGATAAATTGTTTGCAAAACCTTTTATCTCTTCGCTGGATGGGCACACAGACTCTGTACAATGTCTATCTCGAAGCCACAAACACTTGGTTTGTTCTTTTTGGCAATGTTGTTGGAGGAAGTAGATTATTTTGTGGTCATATTTTTCATTCATTTACTTATACGTAACGAATATTCATAAACAAAATTTTAGGCTGATCTTTTTACTGGAAGTTGCGATGGAGAAGTGCGTATGTGGAATCTCGATTCTAAGCAGTGCCATAAATCTATAAGAGCTCACGAAGGATTTGTTAGAGGTTAGTGATCGTTAGCTCGTTTCTCTCTCTGGATGTCTGAATAATATACTAATTCACAAGATAGATGACTTCAAGAAGTTATTTTAGTAGATATTTTGTGACTTGCACAATCTATTTGGGAATCTCATGAAGAAACTTCATACTTCATGATCACGTAATCCCTGATCAACTTTCAACGCTTTAATTTTAAGTTTTACTTTTGCGTTGCTATGAAGGTAATGCAGTGGTAAACTGTGTAATTTTTAATGCCCTACTTACATACTTAAACAGGTGTATGTGTAAGCCATGATGATAAATGGCTTTTCAGCTGCGGTGATGATAAAAAGATAAAGCAATGGAATATAGAAAAAAACAAAAATGCATTGGAATTGAATCTTGACGAAGTTACTGATACCGGTCATTTAATGCAGAATGGTGACATAAAAACGATCTTTAAAGATGTCACGGTAAGGTATTTTTTTGTAATTCAAATATAAGGAAAAATGCATGCATCCATTTAGCAGCATGCATTCCATCTGTCGAATTCTATCCATCCTTTCCACCATGCAAGTTATGCTTTAAGAAACGGTTGCTGTGTCATTCATGGTGATAAATGCTTTTTTATTGCCGTAGCCTACTACTGTTTTTCAAGCGCAAAGCGCGCTGACTTCTGTGGATCATCATTGGCACCGTTCTTCTTTTGGTACGTTTTTGTTTCATTCTTTATGTTTTCGCTATTTAATTTGTTTATTTGGACGCATTTACAGTGCAACGATATTCCCAATTTTACTTTTGAAAGCTAATTCATTTTTATCGTTTCAAATTTGCAAAGAGCAAGTTTTTTGGTGAAGAATCTGTTGAGAGTACCCAAAAAATTCTACAAATAGTATTTATATTCAATCTATATTTTGTAGTGAGTTCTGGTGACACTGTTGACGTATGGGATTATCATCGATCCGCTCCTGTTCAAACCTTCGAATGGGGTTGTGAAAAAGTGATGATGTCTCGCTTCAATCCTTCAGAGGTATAGAAGATGCATTCGTTGGCTCTTTGATCGTCAGAGTTTTTATGGAAAGTGTTTGAAAAATTATGTTAAGACTTAGTAGAGTAAGTTTGCTACAAGGCAGCGCATTGTAATTTGATTTAGAAAAAATGCTTTAGGTAAAGGGGAAGGCAAAGACGTGTAAAAGTTCTTTTCATTTATATTTTTTTTTCCAGCCATATCTTGTAGCCTCCACAGCTGCAGATAACTCCATTGCGCTTCACGGTATGATTCTATGGAATATTTTATGATTATGGTAGAGCGTTGTGTGGAAGTGTTGCATATGCCCTAATCTGAAATGTATTGTATGCATCAAGCACATTCCAGATCTATAGTGAACACTGGCTATATTTTTTCTTTTTGATAGTTGAATGGCTAGCATTTAATTTTTACTGGATGTTATGTTTCATATTTGAATCTACGTGGAGAATGCATCTGAATCTATTTTGATATCTGACGGGAAAGTGTTAGTATTTTGTGCATTTAGATTTACGAGGAAAGACATCTCTCAGGAAAATCATTTTGCGGGTATGTGAAATTTTATTTCAGCATCTTTTTAGTGTGAATTTTTAAAATGTGGTTATTACGGCTCTGGATGCTATCGCTTAATAAGGTTCGACACACATTGCTATTCATTCGTCATTTTTCAAAATGCAGATGAGATCCAATGCACTTTGCTGGAATCCATTTCAGCCCATTCATTTTACTGTAGCGAATGAAGATCATAATCTCTATACATTTGATATGCGACGGATGGATGCTGCGCTCCTGGTGCACAAAGACTTCACAAATTCAGTGTGCGTTTTGCAATAAGAAAGAATTTTCATCTATTTTGTAATGTCTTGCATTTTCACCGCGTAATCCTCTTCGATGTAATTGCATCAAGTGAAAATGTTGTTTCTCCTGGAAGTATGCTTTTCAGAATTTTTGTTGTCTCCCTTCAGGATGGATATTGACTATAGTCCCACGGGTCTAGAATTTGTGGCTGGATCGTTTGATCGTACTTTGAGAATCTTTGAGACAAATTCTGGGAGAAGCCGCGATGTTTACCATACAAAACGAATGCAAAAGTAAAAAATAGGCTTGGTGAAATATATTGGCATCACTGTGTAATGGCTTCTTATGCTGTGTTTATAAATATATATATATTGCCATTCAGTGTCTTGTGCTGTCGATATACTGCTGACACACGATATATCGTATCTGGCTCGACGGATTTCTGTATTCGCATATGGAAAGCGGATGCAGCTGCTCCTCTTGGGCCACGGAGCTACAGAGAACGCCAAGCCATTGCTTATCGTGCCTCATTGAAAGAAAAATTTGCTCACATGAAGGAAATCAAGCGAATTGCGAGGTAGGTGTGCATTAGGACGGGCGAATTATGGCAGTTACTATGCTGAGAATTTTGTTTACTTTAGCTTAGTATATTTATAGGGTATGTGTTGCTTAGACTTTCATCAAGAGAACAAAATGCTGCATTGGATGCTTCCCATGAATATCATAAAAATTTTGCAGCCTACAACCGTTGAAATAAATTTGAATAATTGCTCTATCTCAGGCATCGGCATGTACCTATTTTGATAAAAAAGACAGCCGAAAAAAAGCGAGAAATGGAGAACGCACAGCGGCGCAAAGTAAGTGGTACCACTGTAATTCACGTTTGATTTGTTTTGATTGCCATTCATATTTTACCATGCAGAGGTAATCTCTTTTACTTTGCTTTTGGAACTCTTCATCTCAGCATACTTTTTGAACGCGTTTGGGTACTTATCTGAACACGCGGGGTTAATAATAGAGATGCTTGTATTTGGAGCATAAAGAGATGTTGATTCATTTGTTCCCTTTGAAATGCACATTTTCAAGTAGAAAAACGAGAGCGGCTTGCATTTTTTCTGCTTTGCGTAAGTTATTCCATTGTAAGCCGAAACACAGTATCACCTGTGTCTTTTACTAACGACATTCAGATTTCATGGGACGTATCATTTTAATGTTGAGTGATCAATAAAAATGGCTCAGGTTGAACAGAATATTCTTTATATTTTATATGACATACAGGAGAACAATGTTCGAACGCACTCGAAAAAAGATGCCCACAATTTCGTTGCTCAACGCAAAAAGGCTATTGTCGACCAAGTGGAATAGAAATCGTTTGTATAATCGCATGATGCATAAAATTTCTCTTTATTGCTTAAAATACTTTTGAATCCGACCAGGATATTTTTCTGAGAGCGCAACCAGTGATGCCAAATTGGTCATGGATTTTTAATAAGTAGTTGCTGGTGTTACTTTTCCGCGAACTTTCTAGGGAATTGCATTCGACCAACTTTGATTGGATGATTAGTTGTATCCTGTTATTTTATCTGTTTTCAAGTTCATCTGATTTTGTATGTAGCACGAAGAAAGGAATTTTTTCCGAAAGGGCATTATCTTCACTTTTTCATATGCAGTGTAGCGCACTGTTTCGATGAGGAATTTGTGCTCGCAGAGTAACGATTTGCAATAAAACATAATTTTTTGTTAAACGATCTTCCTTTAATTGCAACATTAAATTTATTAGCTTTGCTGTATTTCATTGAATAGAATTGTATTGCGTAAATATTTAATGATTAACGAAGTCTAGGTTAAAGGGGAAACAGGTCATTTTATTTTGTTGATATCCTCATTTTTTCTCTCAATCATATGTCTACAACAGATAGAGTGGAGATATTGGCTCTATGAGTTAGCCATGCATGTAAGCATTAATCATAACGATGTTAGTAAGTCTCCAGTATCAACTTATCGCATTCGTTTTTTTTAGAAAAAAACCTTCCGTGATTGCTTGAATGGACCAAATGCCAAATTTGTGAATGTGATCTTGTGCAAAAATCCAGCATAAAAGAATGTGCATTCATTTTGAGAATTTACAACGGCGTGGAAGGATATAACGAGTGAATTTTTTCCAAGTGGAAATATATTGCAACTTGGGTTCCAATGAACTGCCTTGTTACCTAATGTGATCTCTATATTTCGAATCAAATAAGAAGAGGGTTGCATTTAGATCAAGCGTAGCTAAACACAAAAAAGATGTGCAAATTTTGGCTGCTGATAAAACCGTTGTTGGAAGTACTCGCCAGATATTAAATGATAGATTTCAACTTGCGGAAAGTTCGTGTAAGCAGTTTCAGAATGCTCAAATTGAATAAATTGACCATTTAGGACATCCTGCAACGATTATTCCTGACTATTAGAAGCAGTTCAAGTTTCAATGTCTATATTTACAAATGTTGGAAACTTCATTCATAGAAAAATAAAATTAAGCTGTGTGAATGATGCAACCTGAAGCTTTTCCATTAACATGATATCCTTCAAATGAACATAGTTGCTCAGTTTGAATTAGCGACAAAATATATTGGGTAATGTATTCTTGTATAGATGCCGTGTCTAGGTATATAATTATAATGGTGTTGTCGACAGAAGATGCTGTATATAAAAGTGTGCCTAAGGTAAACAATTTATAAAATAGTTAACCAATGTTCAAAGGTAGCGCAGCTCCAGGAATAGGGGTCAATTTTAAACCTTACATGTCCTGCATTCATTTAAAATACTGAAATTTGTGCAAAATGAAGTGTCTTTTTAAAATAAAGCCACTTGCTACCTTATTGCATTTAAGCAGCATTTTAAATTCAGGAGTAACTGAAGTATCTTTTTATTGAATGATCGGAAAGAGATAGTCATTACTTACAGAATGTGCAAGATTCGCACGGATACTCGAATGAGAAGAATTTTTTTTTGCATTTTCTTGTGAACATGAAGCATCTTCGCAGCATGCACTAATGCTGTCTCCTAGTACCCATCCTTGATGCCTACTATGTATAATTTCAAAAGTTTTAGCACAAAAGAGTTTGTTACTCATTGTAACCAAATGAATAAATGGATTCGTTTGTGAGAATACAAGGGAATAAGTAAGTGTTCTAAACGATGCTTGTATGTGTTAGTCATCCATCGTGGGAATATCGCCGTTTCTTTTTGCATACCCTGCGACAAGCTCCGCGACATCAGCGTGGCTTGTTTTCATTCCGAGCGAATCATCACTATCACGTCTCTATTTCACCTCTACTGACGGAAATGCTATATGGCCAAAGGTGTTTCTGTAGTTATTTCTCTGGCTTTTCCTCATAGGTGAAAAGATTGCTCGCTGCTACAACAAAAAATCTTGTGTAGAGACTCATCTCTGAAAATTCATCTGTGCAGCAAGAACTATGTCATTACTTTTCTGACCAATTGTTGCACTTAATACACTGGACCGCTGGTGGCCATAACCTGTATTCTCATTAATTCTGTGAAAGATGCTTACTTGCAAATCGTATTGTGTTGTCAAAATAACTTCGTTACATAAGTTTTTTTCGGGACCGAAAAAATGAACAGCCAGCCATTAGGTCCTATTTAAAAGTCATCTTCTCTCATTGAAGGGCGGCTGCCTCAAATTTTTTATGAATCGTGCCTGGCAAAACGTAATATATTTTGGCTAGAGGGCATCATGCATACCAAAATGAACCTGAACCGCTCACTTTGCCTTAATAAGCGATTGAAAATTTTTGCGAAATGAACCCTATCTTGTTCCTTACGGGCTGAAGAAAGGAAAGGGCGTTAACAAGGTAAGAAAAAAACTGGCAATCGCAATTTGAGAAGAAGGGCTTGACTTTGAATCGCTCTTGGGAATAATTTTTAGCAAATGCGTTGCGCTTAGCCTGAGTTAACGCTTGCATACTTGCGTGATATTTATATACCGTTTGTACTACAAGGTGGAATGGACAATTGCATTCTTCGAATCGAATAAATGGTTCCAAGCCTAAATTATTCTGCACGAACCAATTGCTACTTTTGTCCCCTTTGGAATTTCCTAGTCTAATATTTAATACATTGGAAGATATAGACAAGATTTCTGTCTAGGATAACACCGAATGCCGTGCAAGGAAATTTAAGAAACAGAGGCGTACGTTAGCGGCGATTTTTTTACCACCATGTATCAAGCGGATGACCCATTGGATCCATTTTCGAATAGAACTCAATGGGTTCTTTCGTCGCCAATAACTGAGAGAGGTATGTGGTTACACGAGCAAAGCATGATATCTGGATTCTTCGCTGAAATTTGCAGTTTTTACTTGAAAACCAGCGTGGTATTTTTGTACTGACATGCGTGGTAGTTCTGACCACGCATTTCTGCTTCAGCACAAACGTATCCCATCTCTTATTAGTGAAGACTTGAAAAGAGGATTAGCATCTAACAAAAATAGCCATTTTTATACATTTTACTAAAATACCATTGAAGTAGAGCTCCGTACATGCTTTTTTATATTATAAAAGAAGTGCCTTATACTTCTCTATGGGAATAATCCCCTTTTTTGCACTATAGGAGCAGAATCCAATGCAGCATCCTCCAAAGTGGATGTAGAGCCTCCTTGGGATAAAAATCCCTATGTTCCTACACAGGTTGAAAAATTAGTACCCATTGAAACAGGTGGGGTTATGAAGCATTTCGTTGTCACTCAATTTGGAGTTTTTATGGTCATTTCTCAGCTGAAGATTTAAGTCTTAGCAGCTCGAGACAGAGGCACAGTATTTTTATATGACCTGAAATCGAGAGATATGTCTGTAGTGACTTGTTTATGTTTTAAATTAAATATTTCTCCATCCAAAAAACTTTAGACGGTACACCCTCTTACTTCCCCTCATACTTTGATCAACAGCCATTGTGAATACATTAGTTTACTGTCGATGCGTCTCTCTATTTTGCTCTTTATGTGATTTTCTTCACAGGAGGTTGTGTGTATTATGTCCCAGCAGCCTCTCCCGTCTCCGATATCTCGACAGAGCAGACTATTGCTCCCTCTGTCGAAGAATTTGTACCCTACGCACGTTCATCGATCCCTACGCCCTCTCAAAATGATTATTCATCACTTCTGAATGCCTCATTTGCCCTATTATCGCATGCCTCCCCGTCTCGACCCATTTCAGGTATTTCCTTTGTTTCTGTATGAAAATAGTTTGTAAATACAACACCCTAGAGAGGAAGATGAAGAATGTGACACGGAGTCTATGGCAGAGAGTCACACAAGAGAGGAAAGAAAAGAAATATGCATTTGTTTTTTTTCTGATAGCATTGATGGATCCTCTTTTTGTTGAAAGATATGCGTTAGATTGCATGGATTCTATTATTTTGGAGGCGTGTGTTAAAAAACCGCCACTGCCTTACCCAGGAGAGTCTATTTGGGTGCTAGTAGAGGTTCTTATCTTCTTTCTAAGAAGATAAGAACTAGGTAGGAGGTTGTAAATACTTCAACATGTCACAGGATGTGGGTTGTTTGTTTTACTTCTTTACAGAGCAAGCTATTCCTTCTCCTCCGGACGGCAGAGATAGAAATCCGGATGAAATCTTTGCTTGTGAGAGTGGCATAGCCACTGGAGAGCCATCGGTGAGCTCTGAATCCTGCGATCTCATGGCATGAAATCGCATTAAGATTTTATAAAATGGGAGCTCGGCTTTACTTTTAAAAGAGAGTGTATAGGTGATTTTTTTTAAAAATAAGAGGGTAGACTCTTCTATGAACCATTGAAAAACGATATAGAAGAAGTTTAACGAGCGTAGGGCAGCTTCTGCCTTGTTTTTGCCTATTCACTCCCCATCATTGCAAAGGTGGCCACTTTGCTTGTTTTCTAGAAGGTATAGAAGATCCTTTCTTTGTTTCCTCGTTCTGTCTGTAGCATTTTCTTCCTGATGACAAGGATTTCTTTCGCCATCTTTGCGGATTCTCTCCCCTTTCTTCAAAACCAGAGGTCTCCTTCAATCTGAATGCAAGTAAAATGCAGTGTCTACACGTTTCAGAATCTTAAATGGAGTTCTATTTTGGGGGATAGATTTCCTCTTTTTTTTTTCTTTTGGCCACCCTGCGGCCTCCCTCTGAGTGTAGAATACCTACCTTTTATTTTTTAAACATTTTTATCTGAAAATTTGTAAGCGCTGCCTATTGTATTAAAACTCTGTGTTTCCATTCCATGCCTCTCCTCTTGTTTGATACTTCAGACCTTCGAAATGAATATGCAGTTCAAAAGATGTGTACACTCGCTACACATACACCCTCCTTATCCTCTTTTCCTGAACCTCAAATGCCTACAATACTGCAAGTAAGCCTATTTTTGTAGGATATTTTTGCTTAATTTTTATAGAAATCTCTGCCACTTGACGTTTATCTTGAAACTCTCCCCTTCTATAGGATTCCTTGAAATCTATAGACAGACCCCCCCATGAAACTGAACTCCCTCTTCTTTTATAAGTTATCTGAAGAATCGTAGGTGTTAGAGATAGAGACGATGGCATAGAGTATATGCCTGGATCTACTTTTTTTGTATATTTTTTACCCTTTCAGGGGAAATATTTTGGTTTTCGGTTGTTAGATTCAGAAGATAATCCACAAACTGTGACATTTTGTGGATTTCCTACTGTTGCCTACAAAGCGCTTTCCACTGAAGATAACAAAGCGTACTTACTTCGACGAGTAGATGGATTCAATTTATCAAATTTTGATCTTGTGAAGGTAGTGTAAATTAAGCTATGGCAGACGCATTTATAACGCATTTGCCAGTTACTTTATCCTGCTATTCTTTTTTATATTTTAAACAATTTTAAAGACCGTATAGATCCCATCCAGCCGATGTTTTGGGGTTACTCTTTTGGGAAATTTATATAAAAAAATCAATGCCATGCCTCTGAAAGCTCTGTATTTGTATACCTACTGATAGTATCCGTCGATGCATAGGTTTTGCATCGGTTTACATCTTTTCTTTTTTATTTTGGATGCGTATGTGGGTGCTTCCTCGTGTTCTTGTCCTAGTTTTTTTCAATATACTACTCCAGAGGATATCTAGAAATTTTAAGAAGCATGAACGGCACAACGTGTCCTTGGAACTCTTTTTTTTTCTTTCTACTCTCTCTCTACTCTCTCTCTACTCTCTCTCTCCTTCTCTCTACTCTCTCTCTCCCATCGCATTCTCTTTGTCTCTCTCGCTCTATACATTCTCAGAAGAGGTGAAAGTTTCACTCTTGTGGATGTAATTCTCTCTCACACATTGCCCATGCATGTATTTTGCAATGTATATACATGGATAGACATCGGTAGACCGTTGGTCTCATCTCGATGCTCACCCCTGTATCGTCCACCTAAGGCAAGCTTTTGCTACTCAAGATTTTCCGGATGCTCCAGGAGATGGTGGATGTTTGGTATACGTCTATGATTATTATCCAAATGTCATTACATTGGAGCAAGCTCACTTTAGAGTATGTTTTTGCTGCTAAAAGGCAAGCTGTTGTAGACAGGCATGTATGAACACACCGATTGCAAACAATTCTATCCTCCTCTTGCTGAAAACGAACTATGTTTTGTGTCTATCGTGTTCTCATTAGGATGAATAGATATACCTGTAGAGATGTGAGAATGATTTTACTCAAAGAAAAAGGAGAAATTTATATTTTCTACACTTTGAGGAATTTATAGATTGAGGGAGAAATTCATGTTTTCTAGAAAAAGGATGGCAACCTGGCTGTAATCTTTTTATTTTTATCTGAATGCTGTGGATAGAGGGATGGCAGAGAGAGAGGGAAAGAGACAACAGTGGGTGAATATTTTTCCTCCCTCTTTCTCTCTAACATCAGACCTCTTATTTTTTCTTTTCTATACTAATTTCTCAAGATTATGCCACGGAATCCTATAGAAACTTGGAGAAATTCTATTTTCGTATAGTTCCATTCCTATCATAAAGTTTGAAACCTTATATATTTCAATGTTTTCATGATGTGTGTGTATGTGTGTAACACATTATTTTCATTTTTTATTTATGTTACAGAGTCCACTTCCAGAACCCATACTGTGGAGATATATTATTCAAATTGCTCTAGCACTGACGCATATTCATTCTGCTGGATTAGCGGCTCGTGTGATTCATCCTTCAAAAATTTTGGTTTCTTACCGGTATGGCCAGAACTGTTGATGGATGTGGAGTGTTCATGAAACTATGAAGGGAAAGAGGCTACCTTTCTTTCTATAAAGGAAAGATATTTCAAAAGAATAGACTGTGAATGAAAATCGATAGAATATTGATTTTATTTTTCATCCTACTACACAGGTATCGTATACGTTTAAATTGTGTGGGTTTACTTGAGGCCACACGGCACGATGTAACCGCATCCATTGCAGAATTACAGAGTCAGGATTTTGTTGCTTATGCTCAACTCATTCTTTCTTTGGCGTGTGGCTCTCTTGAGGTACTTTCTGTAGGTCATAGAGAGTAGAAGAAGATTTTTTTTTTACATCCTCTGATGTTTTTAATCCTTTTAGAAAGGAAGAAAGTATGCTATATATATATAGATTACGATTTTTGTCTTTTGAGCGCGAGTAGGAAGTAGATGCTTGCCTAGAGTGGATTGGGAAACTCTTCATGGGCCAAATATTTCCTTCTTCGTTTTTTATCCAAGGAAATATGTGATACGACGATGATAGAATCGATTTGTGGTAATAGCCGTAGGCATCTCTTGGAAGTGATTTTTAAAAAGTGTATGTTAGGGAGCTATCCAATAGAGGGCATGAGGGATACATCTTTGAGAATTCTTTATATTTTGTGTGGCAGGTCTTCTCTGACATTTCAAAGAGTTATGAACAAATATTTACGGCCTCTTCTTACTCTTCGGATTTGAAGAATTTCGTCTATTTGTTATTAACCAACGCCGGTAACGCTCCTAACCTTATCTATGGAATGAGTGAAATATATATACCAGGATTCTATGAAAGAGTGTGAATGGATTTATAAAAGATTTGTTCAAGTTGTCATTCTATTTGAACATTTTTGGGTGATCCTATCTTCTTGGTCTATAAGAGTTATGTAGAAAACCTGTTGCCTCGAATGCATTTTTAACCGTTTGAAATTTTCTATTTCCAGCCAGGGAAGAGCGAAGTATGGATATTCACAGTGTTCTTCAATTTCTTCTCCCTCGAATTTACCATTCTTTGGAGAATTCTTGGATGGTTGAAGGTACATCCTATATACACTCTCAACAAAGTTATGAAGAATGTAATGATTACGTTTTATCTGCTCTTGCTTAGCGTGATTCTTGCCTTGTCTTTAGATATACTGGAATCTGAGCTCAAGATGGAAATGGAAAATGATCGCCTATTCAGGAAAGTTTTGATTTTGTAGTTTGTTTTTCATAAGAAGAGGATGGTGGTGATTTTCTCTACCCCTTTAAGGATCTTCTTCATGTGAAAGCATGTGTCCACACTTTATAAGAAATGCTATTTTTATATAGCCTTTCGAGAGGTTATTCTATGAGAAGGACTGGTTTTTGACTATGCACTTCTTTCCTCATCTCTGTAGTTTTCTGCTAAATAGTGGACATTTTTTTAAAGAGAGAAATTTATTCTGAATAAACGCTTTCATTTAGTGAAATTCTTTCAAACAATGGAAAGTAACCGAAAAACCAAACATTTTCTTTGTTGATTTTCAGAATCCTTTGTAAAATTAATATAATTGTTGATCGCCTAGCATTAACGGGGGATACATATTGGGCTGAAACTGGAAATCGATATATTGTTAAACTCTTCAGGTTTCATAGTTTTCTTTCTTGTGTATATATTTATGTAGATGCTCATTTTGCAGCGTTTTTTTTCTTGGTGAGAAATTACTAGTTTTTGAGAAGTTTTAATTCAAAGGATGTATTTTTTTTGTACTTCTCTAGAGATTATGTATTTCATCAAACGGATGAAGCAACACGACCCATACTCGATTTGGGCCATATTGTGGGGTGTCTCAACAAGGTATGAGTAATAATTATTTTCAGTTGGCTACAGAAGATAAAAGTATTTAGATATCCCAAAAAGAATGATTCATCAATGCAAGCTTCCATCTGCACTTCTTCTTTCATTTTTGCAATGCTTACAAACGTATTTATCCTCATATAGGTTTTTTGCGGTTCATTTTAGTGTGTGCATCATACTTTTATCTTTTCATATGTTGTATCTTTGAGAATTCCTGCCTTTATACACACTTTTGTTTGAGAATATCTTTAAAGTATAGTCATTTTCGTTTGAGAATATCTTTAAACTATCGTTGTTTTGATTGAGAACCGTTAAACTGTACTCTATAATCTTCAGGTTGATGTTGGTACTATAGAGAAAATTATGCTTATGAGTCAGGACGGTTCTTCAATTTTTATTGTATCATATGCAGATATTAAACAGTTAGTATTTTGGGTTATTTAATGATAAATACGTCAGTTTTCTCTTTATAATAAGTAGGACATGCAGTGATGTTTTACTATTCCCGTGTGAGCTACATGATTTTGTTCAAAGGATAGCTTGTTAGAAAAGGAAGTTTTCCTTCATAGCTAAAAGATTTAAGTTGTATTTTGGTTGCAGGTGTATTGAAAAATCGTTTGTGGAAGTAGTATCTGCAGCAACTAGGCCAACTGTGACAGTTTGAAATGATTTTTTGTTGCTGTGCTGTATATCAATTTTCAACATAACGTAGAGTGCTGGCAACACTTCCTGGTTAAGAAGGATTTGGCATTTATATGCGCTTATCAAAGTATTCTCTGCAAAAAATTTCGGTATTTTAGCTTCTATTTTCTTGTAGCATCACATTGTATTTGTTAAAAGCAGAAGAAGTGTTGTTTAATTTTTTCATAGGAAAAGCTCACACAAAACTATTGTGATAATCAACTGTAAAAGTTAAGATCTGCAGCGATGTTTGTCTAAATGTAGTGCCGCTAAAACAATCATGGAGGCATTGTGGCTCTTAAGATGTTTGTTCTAACGATTTAAGATTCACTGTTGAATGAGAGAAATGCACACTTTCCAGTGTATAATTTGTATTAACTTGGTGGAGAATACGTATTGAAGGCTACATCCAGAAAAAATTCAGCTTTTGCTTTAAGAGATGCCCGTAATTTCGATACTACGAAAAATTTTGTAATAGATATTGTCTGCTGTGAAACAATTTGTTTGTTTTGCAAAGCTGTGAGTCTACAAATGTATTTTCACTTTAATTGTTGTAAGGATGCACGGATTTTGGCTTTGGCACCTTTTTTTCATCTTTTCCAAATTTCTTGATAGAGAATCAAGTAGGAAGAATTCAAAAGACGATAGGATTAGATATTTTTAATCTCCTAACCAACTTGCTTGTTGATATTTCTTGTGTGAAAGCATCATCACTCACTTTTAGTGGTGATGAAATTTCCTTTGATGGAATGAAGTATACATTCGAATGATCGGTGAGTTCTCTTATTCTTCCTGTATCAAATAGTAGTGTGCATCACTGTAGTTTATTTTGCGGGTCAACAAGCTGCTTTTGACCTCATTGCTGCAAGATTAAGATAAGTTCAAAATGTGTTCGCAAAATAAATAGACCAACGTTTCTAGCTGATATCGAGTAATTATCGTTTCTGAGTGATAACAACAACTTCAAACGTTTCCTAATTTTTTAAGTTACTTTCACTGGGAAACGTGTCAACATTTAGTAATAGCTCTTCTCATGAAGAAAAAATTGCAACCAAACTTATAAAAATAATCTAGTACTTTTTCTAAACAAGTTAGTTGCTCTTTGCAAATAAATGGAAAGCAGCGGAAATGTATTTCTTAAAACGCTACTACGGCATCATTGTTAATTTGTTAGCAATACATTTTCAGAAAGCTGCCGCAATGTCTTTCGAATGTCCTACACAAAGAATAAGTTCTTCAATACTTTTTTGGACTGGAGCCATCGCAAATTGTCTTTCTGAATGCAGTTACTACTCTAACATTCTGAGCTGTAACCTGTTATTATCCAGCCTGTTCTTGTAAAATGCCTAATATTCACACCATACATAATATTTTCCTCAAATTTAACTTGTCAAAGTTTGATTTTTCTTGCTCCTTTATTAGCCGCAAAACATCTGAGCAAGCAGATGTTTGTAAATTTGTCTAGTTCAAATTAGTGCTTTGGTTTGGGTTGGCTGCATTGAGTTAGCAAATTTTAATTTGAAATTTCTATTGAAGGAAATCCCGTTGATCAGCATCTGCAATTTTAAGAAAGATTCTTGATGGAGGATGGCATCAATGCATTTCTTCCTGAATCTCCGTGCAAACAAATCTGTGAAAAGGGAACATTACATAACTACTCCTCAAATGTTGTATAAGCCCCCATTTTGCAATTTGATGTAGCAGATAACATCAACTGCATGCTGCTTATTGCATTCATAAGGAACGGGCTAACACTGCATACTATGCTCAATCAAAGCGTTTTTGTAATATAATTATATCTGCCTTATGTTTAACATTGGATATTTGAATTTCCAAACTAAGAACTATCAGGTCACTCAAATTAGAAAAGTTTTTACCAAATAGCGGGATGCTGGAGAAATACTCAGAATATCTATTCGGTTGGAAAAAAATGGTTCATTTTTACAAATTTTGAGCATTTTCATTTCTCGTTCGAATTTGTACTAACTTTATGATTACTAGCAGGCAAAGCTTTCACTTGGTCAGATACTTGCTATTTCATAAATAAAACTTAGAAAATACAAAGAAAGTGCTGACACACAGAAGCATTCCATGAATTACTATTTGATCATATCGCAGTGGCACCGATGAACTGAAGTGTCAAGACCTTATTTAAATGCAAAAAATAATTTATACGGGTAAGCAGTTCGATTTGCTAGACATTTCAACGAAATTGTTCTACTTGTGGAGCTTTTCCATTTTATTAATCTCCCACTATGAATTTGTCCTTTCAAGATGAGATAAGTCGACCCAACTTTCAAACTTACAGCAGTTCCTTACCGCCAATATGGTTCTTGTTGTGATTTGAGTCGTGCTTTTTTTTTGGCTTAAAAGCTTTTAAGCCAAAAAAAAGCACAGGGCCGCTTAATCTCTTCCACGCTTAAAGGCCTGTATGAACGCATCCCCCCTTATGAACTCGAGTTTCTGGTCCGGTTCTTGTATCCTCTTCCTTGAATCTTCATCGATTGGCCAGGAAATAGTGTACAAAAGCCCCTTTATACCAAACATAAAGATATCATGTTCGCCCATTTTGCATTGTGATGCAGCACCTGTTATTACTCATTTGAGGAGATGTTGCTTCATTCTATGCGTTGCTACATCTTCTTAACTATTTTTATTTGTACTTCCTAATATTTTCTTGCGAATTTTTTTCCGCTTTAATCTTCTTTTGCTCTACTTCTTTTTTTCATTGCGAAGAAGTATCAAGCGGGGTCGCTATTTGCTCTGCGTGCAATCTCTGGCACCATTTTTTCTTTATCTCTTCCCCTGGCTGACCAGGGCTTCCTTGTTTAATCGCTGAAATGGCGGAAGCCTATGAGAAGTTCACACAGTATGAGTATCATAAAGTAAGCTATGGAAATTCTTCCTGAACGCCTTGCGTTAGTAAAAAGACTGAGAAAAGTGCGAATTATGCTTTCCATATAACTTTGCCTCGATTTGTTTTGATATTCCTTCACCTCTTCTTCAATATAACCATGCGGTTCTTTTTGTTGAAAAGATTATAGATATACTAGGTTTTTCAAACTATGAGAGTATTCTCAAAGGTAGAATGCACAGTCGAGGTTCATTGTTTTTTCTTCGATTGCGTATGTGCATACGCATTAAGAGCTTCACCTGTGCGGTGCGCTTCGATGTTTATAACAGTCGTCTACCTTAGATCTGAAGCAAGTTCGTTCTCTTCCTTTTGAAGAGGACGACGGAGTTGTAAATGTTCTCCCCTCCGTTTTGGATTTTGTTTGAAAAAAATGGAAAGAAGCCTCCACTCTTTGACTACACCCCTATTTTTATTAAACAGTTTTTCCTCTTATTCCCTCCTCTTCTTTGCAGAAAGTTTCTTTTTGTTCGATGCATTCTCAACGTTAAATGAATAGGATGCGTGTGCCACACGCTTAGTTTTTCAAAAAATCCGAGTTTTTTGTTACTATTCCTGTGTTCATGTTTGAATGCGTTCGAGCAATAGAACCGAGTGGAATCAATTCTTTAGGATGTTTTAACTATAAAGAGGAAAGAAAGATGCAGTTTTCTTTTTTAAATTTCACAGAAATCAAAGGCGAATTTCCCTTTAATTTTTACTCTTAGCGGGAGTTCTCTTTTCTTTTTTTCTTCTCTGCTTCTACTCGTGGTGTTTGCATGTTTCATTTCCTTCCTTCTCTCATTCTTAAAGAGATTCTTTCTGTTATAGAAGCCACGTTTGTCTCATAGTACGTAAGCATTGAGTTTTACGTTTTTGAAATGATTTTCCAAGCCTTTATACGTTTCTGACACTTTCTTTTATAAAAAAAATAGAAATTTATCAAACTCACCCATAGAGGACTTTGTTTACTCTTTTCTTTGAGTGTTTATCTCTATTCTTAAACGTTTTTATATTCTTTATAGAACTCAAATCTGGTTATTCGACCGGGTGGCTCCGGTCCTACAGCTTCAGAGCCTACAGGAGAACCAGAATCTCTCAGTAATCGCATCAAATATAAGATGGGAGATAAAGTTATTTATGAGAAGCCAAAAGAATTGAAAGAATTGGCGAGGCCAAAACGTGAAGGTCCATTAGAAGGCGAAAGTTTGAAGAAACGAGCCAAATTGGTATATATTAAGAAATTTTTTTTTTCATTTTTCTGTTTACGTGAGAAATAAAGAAATTTTTGTAGAATTTCCTTTCTCTCTCGTAAAATCTGTAAAACCATGTCACTCTCTCTCTCTCTCTTATTATATTGATGTTTATATACCCTTTTCTCTTTTTCTAAATAGAGGTCTATATAAAAGTTTTTTCTCTATATATAACCGTATGGCTATCTCTATCCCTCTAAATAGACATCCCTATCTCTTTCTCTCTAAATATCTATAGAGCGGTATAACTTTCTCTTACTCGTTCACTCTCTTTCTAAATATGTATATATAATTTCTTTTCTTATCCTTTCCTGTTTCTAAAATGGTACTTTTTATAGTTTGTGAATTTTCTTCTTCTTCTGTGTGTTTTTTTGTATGCATTTGCAAATATATTTTTTCTTTTTTGAAGAGAATTTCTTTTCATTGTTTTATAAAAACACTCTATTTTTCTATCTTTAATCTTGTCAGTCTAATCTCTATTTGAAAAAAATTCCTACACCACCCTTTCTTCTTCTTCCTCCTCCTCTTAAAATCAAATGGTTATCCTGTGTGACTCTCTTTTTGTAATTTTTCCTTCTCCTCATATACAATTTTTTTATAGGATATTGCAAAAGGAGCTACAGTATTGGATATCGATGTAACAGAGAATTTTACTTACAAACCCACCACACAGGTGACAAGTTTTGTCTATGAGCAGCTTCTCAACGCTCTACAAATGCATTTAGGAGATCAACCAGAAGAAGTTGTGAAGGGTGCTGCCGATGAAATCATGGCTGCTCTCAAAGCTGACAATATAAAGGTGTGTTCACTCTTTTTTGAGAACATTTGACGATTAATATATATGGAGAATTGGAGAATGCAGGGAGAATTTATGGAGAATGCAGGGAGAATATTTCTTCTGGGTTGTATTTAAGTTGGATCTCCCTGCTCACACTTTTGTTTCAATAAGAGAGAAGTAAACAGCATAATTTTGAAAGGAGAGTATTACATATAGCGGCATTCCTCAAGTAGAAATTTCTTGCAAAATGGAGAAATTATTTTTTATATTTGGACACTCTCTTACAAAATATATCTTCACGTATAGATGTTCTTGATAGAGTCTTCAAAACATTTAGTTTTTCTATTTCTTTATCTTGAATTCTGACTGCTTTATAGGATATTGAACGGCGGAGAAATTGTGAAGAAGTTTTGGGTAAAATGGATGATATACTTTTCACAAAACTTTATCAACTTTCAAAGCAGATATCTGATTATAACCAAGGATTAAAGGATCAATTTGATACTGATGGTTTGTGTGTAGTTGTATGTGTTTCTCTTCTTTTTTCTCTATTCTTCTTAATTCTATCACAAACACACCGTATGAAGAGGAGAAAATATTTCTTTTTACAAAGGGAGAGGAGAGAAAAATGAGAGGGAAAGAAAAGGTTGGCGTGTGTGTTGGAATTATAGACACATTTTCTACTCTGTGGATAGATTGGAAGAATCTTATTTCTATATGTGGATATACTGTGAAGAAGGAATAATTTTGTTTCCATTCCAACTGCACAGCCTTTCTTTTGAGAGGAGAGGGAGGCAGTTTGATTATAGAGAAGATGAGATGGAGAGAAGAAGAAGATTATGAGATGGAGAGAAGAAGAAGATTATGAGATGGAGAGAAGAAGATGAGATGGAGAGAAGAAGATGAAGATGAGATGGAGAGAAGACGATGAGATGGAGAGAAGAAGATGAGATGGAGAGAAGAAGAAGATGATGAGATGGAGAGAAGAAGATGAGATGGAGAGAAGAAGATGAAGATGAGATGGAGATAAGACGATGAAGATGAGATGGAGAGAAGACGATGAAGATGAGATGGAGAGAAGACGATGAAGATGAGATGGAGAGAAATTTCTTTCAAATACATTGAATATACATATTTTTATTTCTCTGCAGTACGTCGTGGTGATTTGGATGATGCAACAGGTGTAGGTGTTGTGTTTGATGAGGATGATCAAGATTTAGAGGATTTGGAGTATGCGGAGATGAATGAAGAGAATGAAGATGAAGATGATGATGAACTCAAGGATGAAAACAAAGAACATCGTGTATGTACACTTATGCAAACGTATTAGAAAGAATGTGTGTGTGTAGAAAATGAAAAGGAAAGAAACTGTGAGTGTAAACACGTATATCTTCTGAAGCCTGCATGTGTTTCCTCTCACTTTCGTGTATATACATCGTATATAGGATGGGTAGAGGATTTGATTTGTAGAGTTTTGTTTCATTCTTTTGAAAGAGTAGAATTGACTGCTTTCTTCTTATTTTTGATGTTTAAATATATATATAAATATATTGCCTCTCATGTCTAGCATTTGGCTGCCAAACATTTTGAAGAAGATGAAGATTTAGCAGAAGAAAGAGATGCATATTTTCTTGATATTGCCAAAATTGATCCTCATTGGCTTCAACGCATGCTGTTGAATATACGAGGAGATTCTACTATGGCGGTGGCCACCGAAAAAGAAATTCTCTCAATTTTACCCACAGCAGATATTCAAGAATGTGAAAATAAATTAGTTTTCATCTTGAAATATGATAATTTTGATTTTGCAAAGTTGGTATTACGAAATAGGTAAAGAAATTTGAATATATGTGAGTGGGGGGGGAGGGAGAGAGAGAGAGAGGGGGGAGAGGGAGAGAGAGAGAGAGTGTGGGGGAGAGAGAGAGAGAGTGAGGGGGAGAGAGAGGGAGAGTGAGGGGGAGAGAGAGGGAGAGTGAGGGGGAGAGAGAGGGAGAGTGAGGGGGAGAGAGAGGGAGAGTGAGGAGAGATGAGAGGGAGAGTGAGTGAGGAGAGATGAGAGGGAGAGTGGAGTGAGGAGAGATGAGAGAGAAAGATAGAGAGATGAGTGAGGAGAGATGAGAGAGAAAGATAGAGAGATGAAATAAAATTGAAAGAAGAAAACATTTGTAGAATGCGAAAAAAAGGTGAGAGTACCAAATTTGAGGAAATAAATGGCCATCTATACTATCGAAGAGGAAGGAATCCACACGATTTCTATTTATTCTCCTACTTTGGACACAGTATTTCTTTCTCTCTTTCTCTCTATTTTTTGAATATCTCTCTTTATTTTCAGATGGAAGATTTTTTATTGTACACGTCTTGGTCAATCACAAACAGCTGAAGAAAAGAAGGTATTTTTCTTTCTCTTATTTTGAAGATTTTCTTCTATTCGTTTCCTTTCCAAAGAATTAGAATCGATTTTTTATTTCATTTATTATTATTAGAAGAAAATGTGGAGATTTTTCATTTCAATATATTTTTTTTTGATAGACTATCTATGATGAAATGAAGAATTCTGAGGAAGGTTTAGTTGTTCTTGAACAATTAGAAACTGTCAAATTACGAGTAAATAAAGAAAAAGAATTAACTCGAAATGTAAGAAAAGAAGCAGCCACACTTGCAGCCAAAGCTCAACAATCTGAACGTGGAATTCGTGATGAGGTGAAGAAAATGGAGTTGAAAATTTTTTTTAAATGAGAGAAGAAAGAAAGAGAGAGAGAGAGAAGAAAGAAAAGAAAATGGAGTTGAAAATTTTTTTTAAATGAGAGAAGAAAGAAAATGAAATACAAAAGAAATTAAGAATATCAACTTCTATAAACAAGAAATATATCCTCACAAGAGAATAAAACTTTCCAATTTCAAAAATAAAAAGAATGTAAAATACATTTCATACATTCTTCTTTTATAGGATACGGATGAATATACTATTGGAATGGGAGGAGAAACAGCTGTGATTGCAGAGGAAGTGAAGAAACCTTCTCGTTTTATTGATTTGGAGAATCTCCAATTTACAGAAGGTGGCCATCTTATGTCGAATGCACGTGTGCGTCTCCCAGAAGGAAGTCAACGCATTGAAAAGAAAGTAAGAAATTTATGTTTTTATTTGAACTTTGTTTTGGTAGATGAAGAGGGGAAGAAGAATTGATTGGCATGTACGTACAGAGGAGAGGAGAAAATACAGAGAATTGATGAAAAAGAATAAAAAATACATTGGAATGGTGGAGGAAAGACTCTTTTGCCTTTAAAAAAAAATGTATTTAAAAAAGATGGAAATATAATTTGATTTCAGAAAAGAGGGATATACTTTTTTTTTACTCTCCTTTCTCTCTTTTTCTACTCTCCTTTCTCTCTTTTTCTACTCTCTTTCTACTCCCCTTTTTCTGTTTTTCTACTCTCCTTTCTCTCTCTTCCTCTCTCCCATCCCTCTCTCCCCTCTTCTCTCTCCCCTCCCATCCCTCTCTCCCCTCTTCTCTCTCCCCTCCCATCCCTCTCTCCCCTCCCACTCCTCTTCCCATATCTTCTTCTTTTCTACAGAGTTATGATGAAGTGATCGTCCAACCTTATAAAAAACCAAAAGAAATTTTAGAAGAAAGAAAACCCATCTCTGAGTTACCTCAATGGGCTCAAGCAGCTTTCACAGAAATAAAATTGAATCCAATTCAAACAGAAGTTTATCCAATAGCTTTTGAACAGTATACTGAAAATATGTTGGTAAGTTTATATATTAAGAGAAGAAGATAAAGTTTGTAGATGTAGAAGTGTTTTAAAAAAAAACAAATATTGGGATTTTGAAGAGAAGATTTCAATAAAAATAAGTTTAATTTTTTTATTTATATTTTTTTATTTATATTTTTTTATTTATATTTTTTTATTATATTTTTTTATTATATTTTTTTATTATATTTTTTTATTTATATTTTTTTATTTATATTTTTTTATTATATTTTTTTATTATATTTTTTTATTTATATTTTTTTATTTATATTTTTTTATTTATATTTTTTTATTTATATTTTTTTATTATATTTTTTTATTTCTAAAGGTGTGTGCTCCGACGGGGGCTGGTAAAACAAATGTGGCTCTGTTGGCTATCTTAAATACAATCCATCATTATCGTTCACCTACTGGCAGCATTGATCTCAATAATTTCAAGATTATATATATCTGTAAGGAAAAATGTTTATGAACTGTTTTTCCTTTCAAAAGGTTTCGTTTGTAGAAATTTTATTTTTAACTTTGATGGCTCTGTTTATATTTTGGATGTGTTTTTTCAGATTTTCATTGTATTTTTTGTTTTTATTTTTTTATTCTGTATTGTATTGTATTCTTTCTCTCTACTCTCTCTCTCTATTCTCTCTCTCTACTCTCTCTCTCTCCTCTCTCTCTCTCTCAACTCTCTCTCCTTCTCTCTCTCTCTCTTTACTCTCTCTCTCTCCTTCTCTC
>JADAQX010000035.1:0-143587 GCA_015476325.1 Cardiosporidium cionae
TGATAAAAAAATATTTTTAAAGAAATATTTTTATTGATAAAAGTTTTATAGGATGCGAGAAGAAATAGTAGTAGAAGAAATAGTAGTAGAAATAGTAGTAGAAGAAATAGTAGTAGAAATAGTAGTAGAAGAAATAGTAGTAGAAATAGTAGTAGAAGAAATAGTAGTAGAAATAGTAGTAGAAATAGTAGTAGAAGAAATAGTAGTAGAAGAAATAGTAGTAGAAATAGTAGTAGAAGAAATAGTAGTAGAAGAAATAGTAGTAGAAGAAATAGTAGTAGAAGAAATAGTAGTAGAAATAGTAGTAGAAGAAATAGTAGAAGAAATAGTAGTAGAAGAAATAGTAGAAGAAATAGTAGTAGAAATAGTAGTAGAAATAGTAGTAGAAGAAATAGTAGTAGAAGAAATAGTAGAAGAAATAGTAGTAGAAGAAATAGTAGTAGAAATAGTAGTAGAAGAAATAGTAGTAGAAGTAGTAGTAGAAATAGTAGTAGAAGAAATAGTAGTAGAAGAAATAGTAGTAGAAGAAATAGTAGTAGAAGAAATAGTAGTAGAAGAAATAGTAGTAGAAGTAGTAGTAGAAGAAATAGTAGTAGTAGAAATAGTAGAAGAAATAGTAGTAGAAGAAATAGTAGAAGAAATAGTAGTAGAAATAGTAGTAGAAATAGTAGTAGAAATAGTAGTAGAAGAAATAGTAGTAGAAGTAGTAGTAGTAGAAATAGTAGTAGAAATAGTAGTAGAAGAAATAGTAGAAGAAATAGTAGTAGAAATAGTAGTAGAAATAGTAGTAGAAGAAATAGTAGTAGAAGTAGTAGTAGAAGAAATAGTAGTAGAAGTAGTAGTAGTAGAAATAGTAGTAGAAGAAATAGTAGTAGAAAAAATAGTAGAAGTAGTAGAAGTAGAAGAGAAGAAATAGAAGAGAAGAAGTAGAAGATAGGGAGAGAGAGTAGAAAAACAATCAAAAATAAACAAAACTACAAAAAATGTATATAAAAAAAATTATTATAAACCTAGAGAAGAAATATTTATATAAAAGAAATGCTGGTAGATGTGTAGCAATAAAAACATGTAAAAAGTAAATTAAAAAAAAAAGAAAAGAGAAGCATCTCGTATTGAAACGATACTATCAAAAGAATAAGAAAATAGATGTTTAAAAAAAAGAAAATTTTTTTTTAATACAGCCACAAAAATAGAAAAGAAATTTTTCAAGCAAAATAAAATAAATAAAAGTGTGTATATCCATTCTTTTTTCTCACATCTTCATATTATTTATCTCTATAGAACCTCCTCCCCCTCTTTTTGATTATAGAAATATATTTGTATTATTAATAAAAAGAGTTTGAATCCTTTTATTTACTTGAGAACGTAATCCAATAGTATTTCGTGTGGGAAGAAGAAAGAGAATACGAATATAACCTTCTTCATGAGAATGAATGGGTTCAATGGCTTCAATTTTACCATATCTATTAAAAAAATGAAAAACAAATCCTAATTTATTACCAAAGAAGAGAAGAAAAAAAGAAATTAGAAGCTCTCTATACATAATAGAATAAAAAAAATTTAAAGTAAGAATAGAGTGTATATATAAAAATAAAATGTAAAATAATCGTAAAAAAACATCAGGAAGAAGAAGAGAAGAACCCTCCCTACTCTAATTTTGTCTGGAGGTTTCTTTACATTTTTTCTTCTTCTTCATTTTTCTTTTATTTTTATATATAATTTTTTCTCCTTCCTAGTTCTGCCCATCCTAAAGATTTCTCTATTTTTTTCTTAGTCTCACCGTAATTGAATCTCTTGCATAACAGTACCCATATACTGTTCCATCAAGACAACATCAAAACTATCCCATGGTTCATGAGGAACAGAATCCACAAGTTTCTCAATAACTTGAGGAGGTCCCAATAATAGTTCAAATCCTTCTCTTCGCATAGCTTCTATTAAGACCGTCAAATGCATTTGGCCTCGTCCACTCACTAAAAGTTGATCACCTCTGGAAGGTGTTACACGTAGAGCCACATTCCTGAAAAAAATTAAGAATTTATGAAAATTTTAACATTCAGAGGAAGAGAACCACCCAACATGGGAATTTAGAGAGAGAGAGAGAGAGATGCGATGAGATGAGGTGAGAGAGATGAGGTGAGAGAGATGCGGTGAGAGAGATGCGGTGAGGTAGGTGAGAGAGTTGAGCTGAGAGAGAGATGAGGTGAGAAAGAAATGAATTTAGAGAGAGAGAGATGAGTTGAGAGAGAGAAAGTTGAGAGATGAGGTGAGAAAGAGATGAGGGGAGAGAGAGAGAGATGAGGTGAGAAAGAAATAAATTTAGAGAGATGAGAGAGTTGAGAGGGAGATGAGTTGAGAGAGGGATGAGTTGAGAGAGGGATGAGAGAGTTGAGAGAGAGATGAGAGAGTTGAGAGAGAGATGAGAGAGTTGAGAGAGAGTTGAGAGAGAGTTGAGAGAGAGATGAGAGAGATGAGAGAGTTGAGAGAGAGAGATGAGAGAGAGAGATGAGTTGAGAGAGAAATAAGTAGAGAAATCGAAATGAGAGGAGAAAGAAATAAAATAGAAAGGATTCAAAGTGAGAGAGAAAAACGAAATAAAAAAGAAAACAGAGAAGTAGGAAATAAATTGTTAGCATTTTCGTATTTAAATAAAAATAAATGCAATAGAATCCTCATACTTATGTAATTCTTGATATAAACGATCCTTTATTTGTTCAAATGTTAGAAATTTTGAAAGTTTATCTTTTCCTACTAAAGGAGATTTATTCACACCAACGGTCATCTTTACTGTTGGCTCTGCAATATGTGGAGAAGGCAGAGGTAACGGTTTCTGTATGAGATAGAAGTAAAAAAAAATTCAAAACAAAAATCACAAGAATTTAAAAAGAATAAAAAGATGCAAAGCATTTTTAATAAAAAAATAGAAGCAAAAAATACAGGAAGAAGAAAAATAATAAACAAAGAGAAAAATAAGGAGAGAAAAAATGATAAAAGAAAGAAAGATAGAAAGATAAAGAAAAAAAAATAAACAAAGAGAAAAATAAATGAAATAGAAAAATATAGAATGAGAAGGATAATAAAAAATAAAAAAAAAGAGATAAGCATTGAAAAATAAAACGAATTGCCTCAGACGACACTTCTTTATATAATAAAACAAAGATAATCCACTTCTTTTTCTTTGAAAGTATATATTTCATTAAAAATAAAGAAAATTCAAATTTTTTTGAAGATTTTTATCGAAAAACGTACATTCAAGTCAACAATAGAATCTCCAATGCGTATATCAGAAATCCCACCGATAATAATAATATTTCCAGCCTCTGTTTCCTTTACTTCACAACGAGAGATATTACTAAATTCATAAAGTTCGTTGATTTGTCCTATAAAATACGATAAAAATAGTTTAAAATATATTAAAGATAGAAATGGAAAAAGAGAGGAAAGATATAAGACACATATGAGGAAACATTTAGAGAGAGAGATGAAAAATCATAGAAATGGGAGAATTTAAAAGAGATGCCATTGAAATGCGAGTGCATTCAATTTTTTTCTATAGAAAATGGCTTAAAAGTGATAGAGAAGGAAATATGTGGTAAAGTTTGACTACATCGATTTAAAGCAAAGTAAAAGTAGTAAAGTTTGAATACATCGAAATTAGAGAAATGTAGTTAAGATTACATGCAAAAAGAGAGAGAGAGAGAGAGAAGAATCTTGTAGAGAAGTGATGAAACACTAAAGGCCCTGTTAAACTATAGTTTCTAAGTTAAAACTATGTAAGGCATTAAAAATACTCTTATGCAGAGAAGAAAGCCTTTAAAGAGTCTCTTTGCAATAACTTTAAAAATAAAAATACAAAAGAAATATATATATATTTCTAAAATTTTTTTTTTTCCTATCCCCCTTCTTAATCTAAGAAACATTGAAACACATCTTTATTATCTCTTCTTTTCTATTTTCATTCAATAGAACTCCATAGAGCCTATGTATATCTTTTTTTCTTCAACTCCCTCTCTCATTTCTCTAAAATGTTTATTTTTTTCGACTGCCTACACGCTTTTACCTCAAAAAAATAAATTCTCCCTCTATAAATCTTCCTCCTCTTATCTTCTCTTCACTTCATCCCTTGTAAGCTTCCCAGTGTAAAAATCATCGACTGTATACCCTTTCTGAGTGGTTCTCCAAAGCGAGCAATCCCAACATCCATCTGTTTTCGTAGCCTCCCTGCATTCAACTTTCCAATCCCTAATCTCCCTTTAAATTCATCTACTTCTGTATCTGTGATAAGCATCTGTAAAGGGATCTCTGAGTTCTTCTTTGGACAAGGAAGTTGCAAAATAGCATTCAATAAAGGCTGCATAGTCGATTCTAATACTTCTACAGACCATCCAGAGGTTCCATGAATTGCAGAGGTATAGAGTGTCTATCCAATAGACACAGGAGAGTAGACAGTATGAAAGATAGAGAATGAAACTATATAAAAAAGAAGAAAAAATCAAGGTAGAGTTTAGACTCTGCCTTTCTTCTCGTCTTTGCAGAGCCAAAGAAGAAAGACGGGGATACAACCAAAAAGAAAGAGAAGACAGCCACAGGGAAAGAAAGAATTTTGTTTTCTAGAGAAGTTTAAAACCTATCTAAACTATCCCACTTTGTGACACTTTTAAATACAGTTTGAAAAACAAAATCTATTGTCTACTACAACCGGTATTAAAAGATCCACAGGAACAAGAAATACGTTTTAAAAAGAGACGATAGAAACGTTAAGCCTTCTATACACCCTAGAAACTGTAGGGAGTGTATATATGTATAGACTTAGGAATGATAAAGTGAGAGAAGGGATCTCCAAAAGCAGTGTACACTTTATAAAGGGATTCTCCTCTCTCTATGTGGATACACAATCCTTATTAATGAATTTTAAGAGCTTTTAAATAGTCAATAAATCTTTTATTTCTTCTCAGAATGCATCGCCTTGGCTTTCTCTACTTCCAACATAATTCTAGTGTTCCTAATCTCCTTCTTTTTCTATGGTTTCATCGATATTTCCTTCTATTCTTTTATAAAAATTTCAATATATACCTGAAAATTTGCTTGATCCTCCGTAGCATTCAATTCCACAAACAAATCAAATGTTTTGTCAACCACATACCTAATAGAATCAGAAATATCACCACATATATTCACTAGAAATAAAGGCATGCTTCAGTCTAACCCTTTTTATTGAAGCGAGAGAGAAAGAGAGAGATGAGTTGAGAGAGATGAGTTGAGAGAGAGAGATGAGAGAGATGAGTTGAGAGAGAGAGATGAGTTGAGAGAGAGAGAGAGATGAGAGAGATGAGTTGAGAGAGAGAGATGAGTTGAGATGAGAGAGATGAGTTGAGAGAGAGAGTAGAGAGAGAGAGTAGAGAGAGATGAGTTAAGAGAGAGAGTAGAGAGAGATGAGTTAAGAGAGAGAGTAGAGAGAGATGAGTTGAGAGAGAGATGAGTTGAGAGAGTAGAGAGAGAGTAGAGAGAGAGAGATTAGAGAGAATGAGAGATTAGAGAGAATGAGAGATTAGAGAGAAAGAGATGAGTTGAGAGAGAGATGAGTTGAGAGAGAGAGAGAGAGAGAGAGAGGAAATTTGTTGAGAGATGAGAGGGAAAGGAAATGAAAGGAGATAAGAAAAGTGAAATGAGGGTATGGCTCACTTTGAGTGGAAAAAGATTAGAGATGAGAATAGATGGATATGCATCAGGCACCAAGAGGCTCAAGAGAAGCCCACAAACGTTTCAATTTCCTATAATTTCTTCTAGACGCAAGTTTCTTGCTTTTCCTGCAGTTTTGCCATCGCATGCCTACCTTGAAACTCTTTTTATACGGACATTTTCCACTATGTGATACCTCACAAAATGTTTGATAGAGTATTTAACGCTTTCCTTTCCTTCTCTTATATATTTTTTTTACTTACTCGGGCCGAGATGTGGAACGATCAATTTTGTTAACAACGACAATCACTTGATGACCAGCAGCTAATGCTTTCTGTAGTACAAATCGTGTTTGTGGTTTTGGACCCTGAAGAAGAAATGAAATGGAATACGTCAAGAAAAGAGTGAGAATTACAACACCCTCTCAAAAATATTAAAAATGCGAAAGAAAATGCAGGCAGACGTGATGTGTACATTTAAAAACTGCATGGAAAGATATTTTTTATATTTCTATATATTCTTTTTGCAGGCAATGGTCAGAGGATGCATCAAGACAGAGAAGAAATAGTTTTGGGTAGCATAGGAATTCTCTTTAAAGACAGACGTACACATTCATGAGACAACTATTTGAAGGGGCATTCCTCTTTTAATAGAAAATACAATTTTCACTGGCATTGTTTATTTCGTTTGCTCTCATAGAGTCTACAAAGTTCCTTCTTCTATTTTGTTCATATGCACTGCATTGGCTAAACGTTATAAAATATTTAAAACGACCGAGAGTGCATGTTTTGGAAACACTAGAACTCAAAGTATGGACAAGAGAGTGGAGTAGGTAGGCAACGCGTTTCCTATCGAAATAGTTACGGCCAATCTAAAGAATTTTAAGCAAGCTATGAGAAGCAATCAACGCGTGTCCATCCTTCTTACAGGCATCTACGTAGAACACCTTTTAGAATCTATCCAAAAATTCAGTAAAAATTTTAGTGAAGTAGGTTACCCACTGCAAAATATATGGAAGATAAAACGTATCTCCCTGTTTTACTTTTCCATCATTTTTAACTATTGCTGCATACAATTCAAGCAAATCCTTCCCATTGCAATGTACACACATCTATAGTAAGGATTTCAAATCGTAAAGATTCTATAGGCCTCCTTCCCCACTATTTCGTTTCATACATTCTTAAGATCAAAACAAGAACCCTCTTGCCCTTTCCAGGGTCCTTATTTCTAACACAAAAACATACTCTTTTATTTTCTTGAAATTTTCTCTTCTTTCATTCAAAAAAAATTATTTCTCTGGAATTTTGGCTTAAATGCCATTAGGCACTAAAGGGTTAGATCTATTAGCAAAATCTCTCCCCATACGAACCTCAACAGAATCAATTACCAAGAGGACACTATCCACCATATTCATAACCCTCTCAACTTCTCCTGCAAAATCTGCATGGCCAGGAGTATCCACAATATTTATTTTCGTGCCATTATATGTGATTGCAGCATTTTTTGAAAAAATTGTGATTCCTCTTTCTTTTTCCTGGTCACCACGATCCAGTATTCGCTTATTTAACTGAGTAGAAGATACACCATATGTAATGAGGTGTTAATACAACGCAAACTCTAATAGATAATGCTGTAAAAAAAACAGGCAGTATATGTTTTTTATGACGGATCCATCCAAAAAAACTCCAGAGAGAGGATATATTTACCACACTAAAAGTAGGAAATCTTGCTTCTGCTCCATTAAAAATTTTGACTATTGGTGTAATTACATGCAGTGATTAAATTAGAATTAATTAATGATAAAATAAAGTCTTAGAGGCATAAAAAGGCATTTGTATTTTGCAAAAGTATGCTTAATGAGATGTTATCACATCTGACATTTTAAGGTGATATTGAAACAGTTTGTTCATTTTTCTATCATCTAGAATGTAACAGATAAAACGATAGTAGTGCAACATATCAACAGGGGAGCAATAAACAATAAAAGATTGAGGAAAAAAATGAAAGGAGTAAGGATAGACATTTTTGCGGTCACGACAATCAAAAAGCATCGACATGAAATAGCATTGTAGAGAAATGTTCTCTAGATCCTCGCCACTTTTTGGACACCTACAAAAGCCTGTTGAAAAATTTAATTCGATACGTAAGAATAGACACATGCAGATGCTAGTTTTTCCCTCATTTCAGATCTTTTTCTACATTTTAGAGCGATAAAACTTGCATCATTATAACCTTGGATGTAGTATGTTCAGGATAAGCCAACAAAGCATCTACTAAAGTGGTTTTTCCATGGTCAACGTGTGCAACAATTGCAAGGTTCCGTATGGATGATGCAGTGAAAGAATGAGGGGAAGGGAGTGCTTCAACGTTAGAAGAACCAAATAATGAATAATCCAAACGAGGATGAAACGATTGAAAAATTGACTTCCGATTTCGCCTAGAAAATGCTTCCTGTAAATTATAGGCTGGACTCTTCAGGGGGGATTTGAAAAGCTCAAGATACGGGAAGGAAACCGGCCGTAGTAGTTGTCGAGATGCTCTGATTTTTGGCTTAACTACAAACGCCGCACTGAAAGATGCTATAGTACTGTACCATAAGAAAAGCCAGAAAACTATGAAAGCAATGTGTTTTCCGGGTGGGCACTTCATGTAGGAAAGAGCTACATATCGTTCATGCAAAATTGTAGATGATGACCCAAATGAAGTAGCACAAACTACATTGAAATTGGGATAATGAAATAAGTTGAAAAACCAATTGAAAAAGGGGAAAAGAATGGTTTGACAGCGGGAATGACACACCGAAGCAACATTTCCGCAGCAAGCTGCTAGAGAAAGTCCTATTACTATCAGCGCATTGTGCAGCATGCTAATTGGATACTGCAACGCTGTAAAACCGGTAGTGAAGAAGCATTTATGTGCTACATTTACTAGAAAAATAGAAGTGCACAGAGAAGCAAATGCATAAGTAAATTCTGATAGTGGCATAACTTAAAAAGTGGACAGTACAATCAAGAGGGTAAAACATCATCCTAGAGAAAGAGAATTCTCAGCATGAATGAAAGAAGCCATTTCACTAAACAAGTATTGCAGAATTATTTTTCAAAAATATACGGAGTTGACTGAAATGAAATAAGATACGGCAAACTATAATTTTTGAAATGCGACGCTGAATCTGAAGAACAAACACATTTTGTGATACTTTTTGTTAATAAATGTACTACTAGTGTATATAATGAATTGCTCCACGTTTGCTGGTATTGCTTGCAACAAGGTCACAGTTACTTGTCCAATTTAATGGGACGCTCTACCTTCCCTACTCTAACAATTTGTAAAATGAATCAAAATTTCAACGGTGATGGAATTTATTTAATTACCTCATTTATCTTTTTTGGTTAGCAATCATTAGCCTTGCAATATTTTGCGTTTTCACTCACGCTCGTGCTCATCGAACCAACACGGGTCATGCAAAATTGATTTCAACTTGCACATTCCTGGAGGCAATTTATATTGTAATTTGCTACATTATTTTAGAACATAGTTTAGATGCAAGTCAATTTCGCGCAAAATGGCGATCATGCCATCCATGCGTTCTTTGTCAGGGAAGATTACTTCTTAAAATATCCAATGTATTTTTGCTCGAGCTAACTAAATTTTCCAAATCTACAAATTCTGAAGGTACCGGCTTAGTTCCAATATCTTTGATGACAATTTACGGTCTACGAATAGCAAATACTAAAAGCACTCACTCTCTCCGAGTTAAGTTAGCTGCCTTATACAGCGTGAAAGAAGTTGCAACTCTACACAGCTACGTAGTGAGATATATGAAATAGCTTCTACCACGGGAGCTATAAAAAGTTTCTTAAGTATTTTTGAACTTTCTTTACATTATTTATTGTGCATAGCATTTTTAAATATTAGGCTTTCCCTAATTTTTCAGCAGTTTCATTAAGAATATTTTGGACAACAGTTTTGAATTGGTGCTACAAACCCTAGTTCAAAGCATTAGCACATATTTTTGAGTAAATCTGATCACACTTTGTACGACTGTTATGGATCAATTCTAAGCAATTTCTGGCAAAAAAACTCGACAACTATTATTTCGTATATTGTTTTCATGCTTTAACATATTGTAGCAAAATGGATTACCTAGATACTTACTGCAACTATAAAAGCATTCATCGCATTTTATGAAATTTAAATAAGATCGTTACATCCATGCCAACAGTTCTTGATGACAGCATTTACTTAGAAAAAGTAGTTGAAATTATGTAATTTTTATTGCATAACTGCTGCCTAATATCAAGCATTTCCATGCCATTTCGAATTAGAATGGCATCAGAGGCAATTTCAATTCCAGCTGAAACTATAATGCGTATTCTCTTGTAGAATTGCTTTGCTTTGCCGAGTAAAGAATCTGTTATGCTTATAAATCCTTTGTTTCGAAGCGCGTTGCTTTCAATCAAATCAAGTTATTAACATATGAAAAAATTGATGCACGATAACAGTTCAGAAAAACTTCTAAAAGTAAACAGTACCTTATACGGCTAGCATAATGTTTACAATGATTTCAAGTTTTCAAATCGTTTCCAAAAAAATAATATCTTGCTAAACTAGCATCACCGATATTCTATGACAACATGTTGCGTCTTGAATAAGTATATTTTTTCATGAAAAAAAGATTGAATTACCTTTTTGTCTTTACTGAATGCTTTATCCAAGCAGGATAATCCCTAACAAAAAGGTGAGAGAATCACTACCTCACAGCAATTGGTTCGCCCTTTTTGCAACACGGATTACAGAGAAACGATTCTAACACTATACACGATGAAACATGTCAAGGAAATCATCATACTTCTATACCTGTGCGTCAATATTAGAATTTACCGTGATATTAGCAACTATAGTATTATTTAAAAATATTCATGTGTTGATACTCCACAAAGCAGCATGTTCCCATGCCTAAATAATTAGAATTCAGTAAACATTGAAAGGAGGCATTAGAAATGACACATCATAAGGATATGATAGTCTGCGCTTTGGTAATACAGGCTTCCTATCCCGAAAATTTTGAAAATAAATAATACGCTGCATTATCAAGTGTCATTTTGTTAGTATCACCAATAAATAAACACATTTTTTAATAATAGATATTACTGAAACAAACTATTGTTTTGTTTAACTATGAGCAAGTCATCGAAGGAGTAGCAACTGTATCATAAGGTCACGATTTCCGACAACTGAAAAATTTCCTTTCCAGCGGTAGATAATGAATGAATCACTTGAAGAAATTGGCTATAAATATTTCTGTTCTCCACGTTTAGCTTAAATGAATTCAACCAAAATATAATTCAGGTTGTAAATGTTACTTCCTGCAGTGCCCATTTTTCAAGCTGTGTTTCAACATGCAGTTCTTTTAAGGTACTGCCATACCTGGCAAAGGCAAAGACAAAGATAACAGAATTATATCAGAAGGTAACTCAGTTATTTCCATGCAGTCATTCAAAAGCATTTTCACATAGAATTTCAAATTCTAAAATATGTCAACGACACTTACAAAGAATAATCTTGAAATTTGCACGTTGTAAGCTCTTCTAGAGTATCAGCCATCATCTCGGAAGAAGCAGCATTGCAAGGAACATTTTTTGAAACCATAACAATTCCCATATCCAACAAACGAAAGTAAGCGCGTCTAACCGACTAAAACAAAAATACAATAAAAAGCAACTGAAAGAAAATGAAACTAAAATGGATAACACATTCTAAAAACTTAGATGCTATATAGAATGATGACTGCAACACCACGTACCGAAAGATTTACGGATGCCCGCTTTCCTTGATATTGCCCATTAAACAAGCGAATTTCTTCCTTGATTCTTGCTAAATTTTTTGGCATAACTTTTCTTCTATGCAAGCGATACAAGGCACAGAGAACCAAATGATCTGTGCGGCCTAGCTCGGTCAAAAGTTTCTTCTTTGTTTGTAGCTGCAGCACGTTTGACACACATCTAGTTTCATCTTATAGTCTTTTAAGTGAGGAAAAATGTTTGTATACATCCCGTCGACACTTGCACTTCGTAGAAATAGTTTCGAACTTCTCATACTACATAAAAAGCGGCAAAAATAAAACGTAACAGCCTTGTGATTGCAAACTTAGAGTGAATGCATATTCCATCAGTAGTGCAAACAAATCAAAAACAAAAAGGGTACAGCTTTAATAGCACATTTTACCCCCTATGACCATTCAAGAATGCCTTGTTTTACATCAATTTGTTCTTCTTTGTGCCACTTTCATTTCTTCACTATTTCTTTAAGTATGAACAAACGTTTTCTTGCCCATATTCCCAATCAGAGCAGAATTTTAACAAAAGCTATTCAGAATTGGGTACTCTTAAAAGTGGAACGCGAAATCGTCTTATTTCCATTAAAGTAGGCTTACAAACCTCTTTCGATAGGCTAGGATATTGAAATAAGGGAGAGGCGTCAAGGGATCTCACAGAAGATTCAATCGGTGGCACAGATATTTCATTGGATTGGCACGTATCTTCAAACTTTCTTACATTTGAGCGCGTCCTACTTGAGACGCTGGCCCTTGCTTCTTTTTCCAGCCGGTGTTCTTGCATTGCATCTGAGGATTTTCTGAAAGTTCACCCACGATAATTTTAATGTAAAAATGATAGTTTGATAGGCATGCATAAATAAGTTATTTAAAAACTGCCTAGTTTCCCGTAAAGTAGCTTATATAGAAGGTTTTTCATGATGCAGAGCATAATGAGGAGCCCATGGATGACGCATAGGTACCTAATTCTGGTTTCTTTTGCATGCATTGCAAGAGAATAAAGATAGAGGGGATTAAACGTGCAATCCATAAAAACAAAACGCAATCCTAGGCGGCGTACAAGCATTTCTATGAACTATATTTGACATCAAAAGAGATACCATTTTTGAAAAACCGAGCAATTCAAACGACACTTTTACATATGCTTCTCCCGATAAAAGCATGAATATATAAGCTGAGATAGGACGCCTTGAATGAAATATATTACAAAAAATATTTTAGCCGCAGAAAATACAACACTTTTGGCATTTCTGCTCAAACTGACCGTCGAGATGGAGTTCGTGGTGGATCAGCCATAAGAGAAGAATTTGTATTCATCATTTTCTTATTTTTATTTGATTCTATGGCACCACGTGCTAAGAGGTCTTGCAAAATAGTGAGAGACTGGTAAGATATAAAAAAACATGAATGCACTACTTTCTTGATTTTATTGAACGTAAACGTACGTTTTTTTAACGATAAACTTGAGAAAATGACCCAAAATATTTATATTTTCAAGGGAGAAACAAAAGGAGGATATAATGCTATGCGGAGTACAATCTAAAAACTTTTCAAAATGATACTTAAAACCACAATTGCAACATACGAAATGAAAAATAGGTTAAAAGCAATGGCAAAAAGTTAAGACATACCAGAGTATCCTCTAAAACTATTCGTTGCAAGAACAATTCAAAGGCATGACTGCAGAACCACGAAAAATCTTTGCCATGAACTAAGCATTCTTTCCAACTAAGCTGTAAATAGCATAAGGATACAGAATGGTATTAAATCTAAGCTGTAAGAAAAAGCAGTTTATAAATATCCTGCTATTTAAAAAAAAACATACATCAGTAAAAGTTATAGGGAGGAGTGTTGATAGCATGCATTTATCACAAAACTGAAAATTTTCAATATTCTATAATTGGTAGAGTATAGAAGGAATATGAGTAAATTGCTAATTTTCAGTAGAATATACAGCAATAATACGCTTTGAGCAAATGAAAATTTTAAAAGTTAAAGTCATATCATCTGCAAGCTATCATAAAAACATAGAATTGCAAAAATTTTCCTCTGAATCTCTAAACTTTGTATAGCTATGAATCGGAAATAAATCATTTTCGACTAGCAACGCACATACTTGCAGGTTTACATCGTTGAGAAGAGACTGCACCCACGTGGAGTAATGATCCAAAAAATGCTTTAGGAGTGGGACTTCATCCTGTGCAAGCAAAACTAAGTTTTCCTTAGAGGTAAGCTCCGCTTGGTTTACACTTAAAAACGCTTGTATACATTTTGAAATAGTTTCGTATTGAATGGGGCTGGATATAAATAAACGGCGGAACGAGAATCTTGAACGAATACGCTTCTCCAAAAAGTCAAACACATGGAGTGTAGAAGAAATGGCCAAGGTACATACAGGTAGGCTGCGATGCTGGAGATCAAGAAGTGTATAAAGCAATGTTTGCTGAGGATAAAATGTTGACACTGGTTTACAAAGAACTTCAAAATTGTCCAGGACAATGAGGGCAACCTTTCTATTTCGCTTCACTACATCAAGAAGGGAGCGCAAGGCAGTTACTGAAGATCGCGCACTATAATCCTGGGTCTGCAGTGACTTCGACTTTAGATACGTTCGCAAATGCTGCACAATAAAACGAAGCCCAGCATCGTCTATTGCCGTGAGATCGAATAGGTTGCATGGAACATATACTACAACAAGAGAACGTGGCTCATTAATCACGTCTAAGGCACATGGTTGAATTGAAGAAATCTCTGAATCAACAGTGGAGATCATCGGATCATCAGTTGTTGGTATATATGAACGTAGTGCGAGGAACAAAGCTTTTGTCTTCCCGGCTGCTGGAGGACCAAGGAAGCAAAGAGAAGGAGGAACAGATTCTGCAGTCCGAACATCATTCAAAAAGCGTATAAGAGCTGTGACTGCTTCATTAAAAGGAAGCGCAGTAGTGTTTGAGTTCTTATCTTTACGAGAAGAGAGATCGTTGGCATTGTCTCCAGTCACGTTAGGGCAAGCTTGAATAGGTGCGGATAGAGGGTGTGTTGCAAATGGATCCAAGCAGGCAGCAAGGCGAGAACGAATAATACGAGTAAGAACAATCTTTGCAGAGGGAAAAGATTGAGGCGTTGGTGTAGACATGGCGAATAGCTCGCTGCTGGAGCAACCTGAATACAGGTCTGAGAGTAATAAACGAGGTTCTTAAATGAATATTGTTCATCCAAAAAACAGCCTGGAATAAGCAAGTTAAACAGCTGCATGCGGCAGCAGTGAATGAATTGTGAGGTGGAAAAGAATTTGTATCTCATAGTATCAGTATTTCGATTGGAATTAGCTACTGGAACAACTAGGTAGCTACTTGCTTCCTTTTCTCAAACTACAATCTATGCCAAAATGTAAAACCTGACATGCAATTACATAATCATCCTATAATAAAAAAGGAGACAAGATGCAAAGGGAAACTCTTGTTTCATACAGAGTTTTCTCTCTTTCATGAAAAAAATATTGCGTGTCCTGGTGCAAGGAAGAACAATACGTAATTTGCTTAGAGAACGAAACTGTCAATTAGTATGCAAGTACCTCAGAACTCAATTCCTTTAGCTCCTTCACAACATTTTACCACCGCTATAAAGAAGATTTTTATTTACGTTGAGATCAACGACTTACTAACCTCAATTCATACCAACAAGAACAATTAGGAAAAATATCCTTATTGTGCTACTTTTTTGTCTCTCATCTTCTCGAATTACCCTGCTCATTCCTATTCTGCAACTCGATCTGAATTATCATAGCATCTCATGCAATAAAAAAGATTGCTTTTAGATAATTTATGATACCATGCACCGCATGTCTAAGCAATGTGCTGCATAGAATACGATTTTAAAACTTTTCAATTACAGTTTCTAGGGCAAGTTATAATCTTATGTGCATGTTTCAAAATAAACTTTGAGTAGTCTTTAGAATTTTGCCTTATCGATGTATTTTGATCCGAAGCATGGCAACTATTCTATCAATAATATGTTGCTGTGGTATGAAGTGCACATATTTGTTTTTAAATACTATCAATTTTATTCCATTGTAAACGCATTTTTACAGTGCCTACCACCGTAGAAGTACAAGACTGCAAGTGTTTAATTTAAATACATAAAGAGTGGCCACAAATTGAATTTTAGTGCGGGAATTTCATAATTCATCACCGTTTAACATCACTAATAGAAAAATGAAATGTTCAATTTTTCGCCAGCGGAATGAAGATAAATTGACAACAAAAGCAATTGTTACGACTGCAAGTGGAAAGCAGGTTACAAGCATTGAGAAATATTTCTGCATTTATCAACGAGCAGAATTTATTTCAAAAAACTATGCACCATGAAATAAATGTGCAACTAGATGCAAATGTGCATGTTCAAAATTGCTTTCTACTTATAGCTAGCATGTTCTGAATTGGGAAATGTACACATGAAACAGCAGCTCACAAAGGGTAACTTCACTGAGCATTCTTTCGAATGATTACTTGAAGAAGTATTTCAATAGAATAATCTACCCTTTGAAATGCTAGACTTAACTTTGTGACTTAGATTTACAGTAGATTCTCACCCAAATTATATCTTGGCCTCCTATGGCTCATTCTTTGAGCTAATTTGTATATTTTAAACAGTCTTACACATTTTAAAATTATTAGCTAGAAGAATTTGCTACATACAAAAATTTTCAGTTGCTTTCCAACTTAGAAAGACAGAGTTAACAGAAGCTCCTAATTACCATCTTTTCTTTCATGAATTACGGCATTCCATTCCATCTTTAAATTCGGGTCTGCCATTAGCAGTGCTAACTACTCTGTTGTTTCTAGCACCTCCATGTCTTCACTAAATTGATATAGCACTGTTTGCACCTCAAAATAGGTTGCTACAGAAAAGGGGATAATAAAATTACGAAGTTGCCTGCATTGCATATTTTAACGATTTAAATGGGCAATATGCATCTCTTCAGCGAGCGATCTCAGCACACTTGCTGCACTCACTTCAAGTAGTCAACGCAGTGCGAAAGATTGTGTCGATAGCAGGTTCACTCTGCCACACCTTCTATAAGCGACTGTCTGAGCAGATTCTTAGGTTGATACAACAACTATTTCGTTTTGATGAATTTTTCTGTCTGGAAACCTCCTCTAACTTGGAATGTATAAATATTTATTCCTATTTTCGTAAGGTATGTTGAAACCTTGTTTTTATGCAGTCTGCTAAACTTCATCCCCAAATTGTATCCCGCAATATTTTGAACTGAAAAATACAAGGAAATCTTTTATTCCGAAAAAGGCTTTTTTTGTTGTAGCTCCATGCGATGTGCTAGGAGAGTGCTGGTTACTCTGTTCTTATGCTTATCTGTTTATTTATGGAAGATCGTTGCATCCTACCGAATATCGCACGTGCGGAATGAAGGAAATTTCCTTTTGCGTGAGCATGCTTTTGCTCGCAGCTTAGTCATTTTTGCGACCAAGCTTAGACGCAGATCCCGTAGTTCAAAGCATACCTTTTTGCCAATTGTACTGTGCAAAGATACACCTGGTAGCGGAGAGACAGGTATGTTAAACCGATGTGTGACTAGCTCTGTGCACAGTAAAGGCGTATATCCCTTTTTTACTTAATTTAGGCGAACTTTTCGTTGCGTGCCTTTCCCAATGCCTATCACTATCATTCTTCTGTTATTCGTATTCAATAAGTCAAGATCAATGACTCGTTGCTTTCTTTTTATCAAGCATTCTGCCTCTGCTCAGCATCTTCTAAATGTGCTACTTCTATTGTATTCATTACTGTTAAGTCGCCCGTTCTGAATTCAAAATATTTACGAAGCAGAGTTTTTGGTAATGCCGCAACCAATCTGATTTTTCAGATATTTTTTTCTGCAAATTTTCTCTGCAGGTGATGTGATTGATGTTCGCCCCGGGTATGCATTTAACTATCTCTTCCCTCGCAAATATGCACGACGCGCTACTCCAGCGGATGTCGTGCAATTTGAGACGCGAATATTATGGGCCGAGGAAGCGTCACGAAGCGTGATATTGCAGCTGAAACAGGTTGAAACTAAATTGTCTGGTACTATTCTTGAGTATACCCGCATCCCTAAAAGTACCTCAGGTCACAAAGAAACGTTTGTGGGTACTATTGGGATTGAAGATATTATTGAGCAGGTGATTACTTACGTTAACTTCAAAATTTTGCCTAGCTGTATTTTATTTTTATTGAAAGCTAGAGATTTTGCTAACCTCGTGTGATATTGCTTTTGTGTAAATGCACAGCTCCATTCGCTTAGGATCCTGCCAGATGGAAAAAAATTTAAACCTCAGCAGATCAAACTTCGTTCACCAATCACTACTTTTGGAAGTCATGTTATAGATGTTATGTTTTTACCTGGAAAGAGTACTCCTATACGGATTCGAGTTAAAACTGAATGAGTTGTTACATTATTTTTGCTACGATTGAGTGCTCTCATTTCTAAAAAAGGCTCTTGCAACACGAAACAATAGATACTATACAATCACCCGTTGCAAGTAATCAAACTACTTCGTTAATATTTCATAATTACAACGTTTTTTTTATTTTTCTACAATTTGAATTTCTTTTTCTACTTTTTAGATGGACTAGCAAGCTTTTGTTCAAATTTTCACTACCGGCATGCCTAGTAGCTTTTGCATTGCGTATGTCATTGCTTAAGTTGTAGTTTATTTATATTTGTGCTTTGCTAAATGCTACATCTTTGCAATTTCCCTACTCAAAACTTTTGGAAACAAAATTTTTTATTGAATGGGTTGCGGATAGTTTACGAATCTGTCTTTTCTTCAAACTTCAATCAAGTTTGATAAGAAGATATCTGGTTGCAATTTCGTTCTATAAAGATTACCTTACTCTTAATCACATTTTGTACTATTTTACCAAAAGTTAATGTTAATCTCTGGAGTATTTTATCATTTACTTTTCAGACGGGATTTTTTTGATGGAGTAGCACGAAACATTTCCGTGCTGTTTTATTTGAATCTCTGGTTTAGTTATAAAAAATTCCCACGAGTAATTTGAATAATTGTTATATTCATTGGGTTTTTATTGCGCACTGAATTGAATGTGATGGAAATTTTTTTGGAAATCTAAGCATAACTTTACGAACAAAAAATGAAATATAAATACGCCCAATTTGGATCTGGAAAAATAACTGTCATAGTAGGATATCTATTGAAATCTCCTTGCATGAAAACTCGGTTGTCTTTTTATAATCGGAAATTGATCAAATTATTATTAGATGAGATACTAGTAACGGATACCTCATTCTTATATTTATGACGGCGACAATAGTTGAAACTTAAACTATCTTATTTTAAGGAAATCAAGGCCATCGTAGGAGAAAAGTTGTGCCGAACGCGCATTTTTAATTTCTCGAATCAAAATAATTATGCCGATAGCAATTATACTGCTCTGCTTACCAATTCTCAATTGATATCATCAATTTTTTGCAAGCAAGAACAGCTGCGGATAGAAGTATGTTTAAGAGATTATTATTTTATTTTCGTGAAAGGTTAAAGTATTTAAATCTCATTGAGACTATAAAAGTGAAAGGAGCGCAGTGTAGTGATAAATTACATTAAACTAAGCATCATTTTTGAATATATGAACTCAATATATCAAAAGGT
This sequence comes from Cardiosporidium cionae, assembly GCA_015476325.1. Classification (NCBI taxonomy): domain Eukaryota; phylum Apicomplexa; class Aconoidasida; order Nephromycida; genus Cardiosporidium; species Cardiosporidium cionae. The sequence continues at coordinate 19,186 of JADAQX010000035.1, forward strand.
TAATAATATTTTTATTCGATGCATTGGCTTGTCCTACTGTTGCAATCAACATTAGCATTTATTTATTGTCTGCATTTCAGCTTTACGAAATAGAATTGGACTGCCCTTATTTCATTGGTGCAAAAAATCTCGCTTGTATTCGTTAAGAAGAATGGCTTAGAAAACATTTTTGTCGCAATAATTTTGCCGTTTACCCTCAATTGTTTTTAAAAAGGCATGACTGAAAATTGTTGTAAATCATGTGCTAGAATTTTCTCCTCATAATCGAAAATTTCCTGCTCCCTTACCGCTTCATAATTTGGTACAAGGATAATTTCATATAGCTTCATACGGCATCGATTGTCAATGCACTGATGAAGAGTGATTCTAAGTACATGAAAAGTCTGCAAAAGGAACAAATCAAGGGTAATTATAAAAATCGCAACTCAAAAATTGTGCAGATAAAATGCCATTATTACATAAAATTTCAGGTTCTCTGAGGATCAAAAATAGATCCCCCGCTAACTTGTAAATTTGAGTTTCGATATTTAGGAAAAAATGTGCAGTGTACCATGTAAAGGCAGTCACCTATCTTGCTAAAAATTGCCTTAGTGACAGGAAGCGACGGTACCCAAAGGAGGAATTGACGTTTATGATTGCATAACGGAGCGACAATTGTACGTGCAGAAGAATCATTAGCTTATACAGCAACTTTTCAATCAAATATTTTTAAGCATCTACAGAAAATATTTTAAATATGAAAATAAATTAGAAGCATAAATTAGGTTTAACTCGTTTCGAAGAGTCATATTAACCCTGAGGATAGGAAAGCAGCATCAGATTAAGTTTCGAAAGCACATCACTTTTTGGGATTATGTTGTAATCTGCTACTTCATACCCCAAATTTTGAAATATGCTAAGATATTTAATTTTTGAGAATTACTGCATATACAACTTAAATTCAAAGTTATTATGCAGACGTGACGAAAGTAATTACTCTTTTGAACTGCTGCCAAGCGGTGTGGATATGAATGCGAAGCCAATCTAGCTTCAGCGAAAGGCCATACTTTAGTTTCCATTCAACTTTATTATTACCTATTCGTCTAACCATTGAGAAAATTAAACTATTTTTTCCTTCTTGTTCCAAATTATTTATTCCAACTTTTCCTGTGATTTCTAAATTTCGATCATATTCCTTGATTTTACGGGAGTATTTGTTTGGAATATTTCACATTTTTGGTAAAAGTTGCTAGAATTGTCATTGCCTACTGCTTTTTTAAAGGTAGTGGATACAACTTAATATGGATTGGTTTTTTTCATTAGTGCATTTCCTTCACGGAAAAACATAGAACTTCGTGAATGCCTTGTCTGCTTGCAGTTACAAGAGAGCAAGGGGAAAGATGAGAAATTTGACCACGGCAACAAGTGAACATTGCCGATCCTTTCTTCAGTGGACCATGCAAGTCAGCCGTTGAGCATATAGCTAAAAAATTCAATGCTACGTTGTTTTTTCGATTTTTACAATTTGCCTAACCGCAGAAATGTTAAAGTGGGACGTCTCTTTTGCAAAGCCAAAACACAAACTTCTGCTCTTCTCGTTCGTCTTTCGTGGCTCCGCATGCGAAATTGTGGATTCGTAGTATATTCTCCCTCAACTTTTCCAGTTGGATTCATCCTCTTCCTTCTTTTTACCCCTCTCATCGCTATATGTACTTTTTGGAAGACTACTCGCTTTTTTTCCCCTCTCCGCCTTCATCATATTTCTATGCAATTTCTTCCTACCCTGCTACTTTACTTGCCGAAAGGCGTCTCTTCTGCATCCTTCTTTTGTTGGCCGTCATATTTTTTTCTATTTTGAAGGGATACAGCTAGATTTGTTGTTGTTTTCCGCCTCTCAATCTTGAAAATCTTTCCTGCGTTTTTTTTTTCGAGATTTCTACCCTTTAAGTTGTGCTACCGTCACCTGTGGCACAATCATCTACAGTTTTGCTTGATTCAGCTCTACCTATTCTTTTCCTGGCATTATTACTATATTTACCATATAATATACAGTGATTTGCGTATTGAAATTCTGTGAGCATTCTACTGTACTGACATCCTTCTAAACTTCTGAGGCAGTGGTGATAGTGCTCGTCTGCTCCATTTCGTATTGTGGAATGGCGGGTGCTCCTCTCCCGTTTAACAGCGATCATCTCGCTAAGCAGGTAATGTCCACAATTCTCCTTATAACTGCGTAAACACCTCTGCTACTATGCCATTTCCTCTTTTGTAGTTTACATCCATTGTTGTTTTATTTACTCGTAATCATCAATCCAGTGTGCTTTTCTCTTATCATTTAAATCAGCCTTTATCCATTTGTAATTTCTCTCTTTGCGCTATCTCCTGGATTCATCTTTCATTCAGCGCAACGTGGGAATTTTTCATGGTTGTGAACCCAGTTAAATATAGAGACTACGTGTACCATACTTCTTTACTTTCTGTCATTTCCTTATTTTTTGTTGAATGTCTATCATAGGATCTTAAAACCCTTGATATTTCTACCTTGACTCCCCTTTCTCCTGAAGTCATTAGCCGACAAGCCACCATTAATTTTGGTAAGAATCATAGTAAAGTTATCAGGATATTTCTGAATGGATTTTTTTTTATTGACATCTTGTTTTTTAATGCTGTAGCGAGGTATCAAGCAATAATGCATTCGATTGTTTTCTTGTTAGTAAATGGTAAAAATTTGTGGTTTTTCGTTGTACTCAACATTAAAAAGTAGCGACCCACAAATTCTTAGGCAGTCTCACCATGCATCCTAACAGAACTTTTTTGAGCATTCTTACAATCTGTTCTCATTATAGCTTTACAATAAATTTGGTGAAAAATTGAAGAATATGTTATTTTTGTGTAATGTTATGTGCATATCCGAACAGAGCGCTCTATAGTTTTTATCTTGAAAATATTTTTTTAAGATGCACTGAATTTTGGGATATATGCAGGTACAATAGGGCATGTGGCTCATGGGAAATCAACAGTTGTACGTGCCATCTCGGGAGTACAAACTGTCCGTTTCAAGCATGAAAAAGAACGAAATATTACTATTAAACTGGGGTAAGCTTGCGAAGGGTATTTGTGAGCTTTAATTTTACCTTGTAATAGAACGTGTTAGCCTTGCTAGTTTTGTTAGTTACGGATAAACTTAAGTATATATGCAAAAATGACACTTGTTTTGGTGCAGGTATGCAAATGCTAAGATATACAAATGTAAAAATCCAGACTGTCCGGCCCCAGGATGCTATAAATCCTGTGGGAGCTCAACTGTTGATGATCCTCCGTGTGAACAACCTGACTGTAACTACAAAATGCAGCTAGTTCGGTGTGTGTAGAATGTGTTGACCCTACGAAATCTTTGTAAATCAAGGATTTCCTATTTTTACTGCTTTATATGTTTGATTATCACAATAGGATGATTCTTACGAAAAGCACGTTCTAATCAGCTATTTTGCATCCGTTTTTATGTTTTGATTAAAGATATTCAATGCATGTTTGCGTTTGCAGCCACATTTCTTTTGTAGATTGCCCTGGTCATGATATTTTAATGGCTACCATGCTCAATGGTGCAGCTGTGATGGATGCAGCTTTGCTTCTTGTGGCAGGAAATGAACCTTGTCCTCAACCACAAACATCGGAACATCTCGCGGCTGTGGAAATTATGCGATTGAAAAATATTATTATCCTGCAGGTGAATGCACTTTGAGAAGAGAACTATCCATCAACTATGCTATACAAAAATGAAGTATTAAGTACAAGTAGCAACATTTTTTTGTTGAATACCAACAAAACAGGTATTTTACGACTACCGTGTGTATCTACTACGTCACGCCAACTCATCTAGTAGTGTCAATATACTTTTAATAGCTGATTAAAATATGCAACGATTCTAGTTGAATGTGCTTGTGAGCAATGGGTCTGTTATTCGAATTTCAATTTTTTGCTTATTTCAGAATAAAGTCGAGCTTGTTAAGGAAGCTCAAGCCTTGGCACAGCAGCAAGAAATAAAAAAATTCGTCTCCGGTACAGGCCTTAGTAGTATACATATTTTTTTATTTATATCCTTTGAGTATTCTAATAGGCTATCTTTAAGTACACGTACAGTGACAGATCATTTCGATAAACTAATCATTTTCTTGAAAGGTGTTACAGCATCATAACTAGTATATACAAGACTGTAAACTAGATCGTGCAAGTTTTCTATTTTTGTTATTTCAACGCTATTTCTATCTTTATTCTAGGTACTGCTGCTGATGATGCTCCAATTATTCCAATAAGTGCTGTCTTGAAGTACAATACAGATGTTCTATGTGAATATATTGTAACACAAGTTCCTATCCCTATTCGAGATTTGTCCTCCTCCCCTCAAATGATTGTCATTCGCTCCTTCGACGTTAACAAGGTTTGGCTGCTTGAGATCAAAGTAGAAGAATTTTTTTTTGGATAGGATAGTAAAATTCGCCTATAGTAATGTTAAGATCTCAATCCAAGGTTGAGCACAGGATTTCGTTCATGAGTGAGACTATGCATAAGCATTGAAATTTTTGATATTTTGCAATGAATTTGAAGATAAAACTTTGCAGTAAGATAGAGATCCGTTTTTGCAGCCTTCAAGTGAATGTTCCTGCGTTTTTGAAATGTGAAATGCTAGTAGTGTACACAACTCAGAGATTAGAATGTGCTATTTACTTACTGCTTGTTTATATATGAAGGATTTATACTTCTTGGTGTCCTAGAGAATCATTACATTCGCTATTAGACTGTTTTGTTGCGTTCAAAATATTTAGCCTGGTGAAGAATCTGATAATTTGAGAGGCGGTGTAGCCGGTGGAAGTATTCTACGTGGAGTTATCAAGGTTGGTGATCAAATTGAAGTTCGACCAGGAATTGTATCTAAAGATAGTAATGGCGCTATCCAATGTCGTCCAGTTCTTTCTTGGTATGTTTAATACTCTAGAGATTAGTCTTCATTATGAGCTAATTGCAAGTTTTCATGTGTTAGCATAACTCAGCCTATCTCTTCAAAATAAGCACTTTTAAAGTAGATTTTTTGAATTTAATCAAAAATTTTATCGTTTCAACTCTTGAAAATGTTTCGCAATGCTTCGCTTAGGAAATGTATTTACAAATTGTTTTGATGAAATGAGAAATAAAGAGGCGTATAAAACACACATTTTTTAATTTATTCTTTCGAATTAGCTTTTTTTTGTTTACTGTTTCTCACTTTTCAAATGCCAAAACTTGCCTTCTTCATTGGTTTTAGGGACTGAATATTTTATTTCTTTTGTGTGCGGGTTGTACTTGTATGCTGCAATTCATTTTTCTCTATGTACGGAGGGCAGGGCAGAATTCTATTTTATTGGAAGATTTTTCAAAGAGTTAGGCTTGCGTTGCGCCTACAATGGGGAATCTCCCTTGTATTTTATCTTTTATTTGTAAAGATTTACTTTGATTTACTACAGGATTGTTTCAATGTTCGCTGAGCAGAACGATCTTCAATTTGCTCTTCCAGGAGGATTAATTGGCGTTGGAACAAAAATTGATCCCACATTGACGCGTGCCGATCGCTTGGTTGGGCAGGTGTTGGGATATCCTGGAAATCTTCCCGATTGCTACATTGAGATTGATGTTACCTTCTATCTCTTGCGGTCTGTCGTTGCTTATTTCGTTGAGCATATACTAAAATTTAGAGATATTAGAAAAGGGGTATTCATAGAGGTATGTGTATCTCAGTATAAAGTGTATAGTATTATAATTGGGTTGATGCAAATCTTTTTACTTGTAGTCGACTACTGGGTATAAGAAATCAAGATGGAGATCGCAATACACGGGTTTCCAAATTGAAAAGGGATGAGTTTTTAATGGTTAACATCGGATCCACCTCTGTCGGTGGGAGAATTATTGGCACCAAAGCAGATATTGCACGCATTGAGCTGAAGAGCCCTGTATGTACTCGGGTGAGTTCTTTGTGTGTTGTATACCCATACAAGAATCGTGCCTATACGATCTATGCTTTGTAGTAATCTTTTGAATGTTACTGGTTCTCGGTTTGCTTTGAATGCATTCTTGAATCAAGCGGACGATGTTTATTAAATTCCTCTTCGCGTTATCTTGCTATATTGTATTTTATTAAAGCGATTGTGTTCATTCCCGTGAAATATAGGATGCAAAGACAAGTTTATTGTTCAAAAGATTGTTTTATGATAGGCTGTCACCATTCACTATGTTTGCGCCGCCTTACTTTAGGTTGGAGACAAAGTTGCCCTCAGTAGAAGAGTAGACAAGCATTGGAGGTTGATTGGCTGGGGTCAAATCAACAAGGGGAAAATTTTGACCGTGCAAGGTTCCGATTGAATGCCACACAGGATGAATGCAATTATCTCAACGTGTTAATTTAATTTCTAATGGTCTATCTGCCGTGGGGTGAAACCACTTAATAGTAATAGAATGATGCAAAATGTTTAATAAGATATCCTTACGAGCTGTACATTGGAATTGGGGAAGGGGATGAGTAAGTGACCGGTCCAAATATGGGCAAGGGTGTGTAATTCCTTGTAAATCGAGTTAGAAGTGGTAATTTTTGCTTTATTCGTAGCATTTTTGGATAAATGCATAGCCTTTTCCTCTACATGTAGTAAATCCTACCGGCAAGACCGCTTACTACGGTGGCATTTCTACGCCAAACAAAACGATAAACCTCTCATTTATACGTCTTAATATACAAGAATTAATAAATGCATACAGCCATTAGAGGATGGTTTTAAATTCAACTGTGAATTCATTTAATAAATGTAGGTTACACAGAAAATAAGAATGTGTCTTCAAGTTTCTCTTCATACTTCCCATAGTTTCCAGTATAACTCACGCTCGTTTTCTACTGAGCGGCATAGAATCGATTACAACAGCAATAGAAGTATACTTATAATTCTAGCAGAACTTATCTGCAGCTCATAGAGCTCTCAACGCTTTCTAAACTTTCGGATCACCGAATAGGGAAAAGCCTCTTTAGAAAAGTTTATGGAGCTACACGTTCTCTATTTTCTCAAAAATACCAGCAAACGTTAAACAATAACCCAGGTTTGGGTGATATATTGGTATGCGATCGTCAGTAGTGATGAAAACTATTAAAATTGGGTGTAGAAAACTAATGTGACAATTCAATAGTGGGTCATCCAATAAGCAAACGAAATTAAAAAAGGTGATCAAAAAATATTCATACCGTGGCAGGAAACTTGAGAAAAATATAAAAGAAATATAGAAACTTGGCATTATGGACGTTCCTAGGAATATATAACCAAAAAATTAAGCTTTCTTAGTCATTATGGTATAAAAATCCTCAAAAGATATCTCTCCGTCAGCATTTGAATCCGCACGATCAATCATTTCAGACAATTCCTCCTCAGTCATTCTTTCACCGAGCTCTCGGGATACGCGCTTAAGATTTCGTAGTGTAATAGTTCCAGTCTTGTCATCATCAAACAAGTTAAAAATCTTTTGAATGCCGTCACGGCTTTCTCTGTCTCCCTACAAAAGAAGTGTGTGCAATACAGCGTAGTATATTTTTAAAGCTTTGTTTGAAAATTACAATTTTTAGAGCAACGCAAAATGAAATCAATTGAAAAATATCTGGTTTATGGGTTATTCGTTGCTTCTATGTAAAGCACTTTAGGGCAATCCGTCAAATAAATTTCTTTCTACAGCTGCAATGCTCAAATGCGAATTGCCACAGGAAAAAGCTAAAGTTGCATAATTTCATGGATTAACTGACCAGTTTAGATGATATTGCATCCAAAAAGCCATCAAAATCAAGCAAACCACCAGCACTCTTTGCTTCAATTTCTGCAATCATTTGATATATTGTGGGATTTCTATTATCGAATCCCAGCGACAATAACGCAGCTTTCAACTCTCGAGGGTCCACAGTACCGCTTCCATCTGTATCAAACAAGTTGAATGCTTCACGAATTTCTTCAATTTCATCATCATTAAGTCCTGGACGCTCTGAAGTCCATCGTCGACGGGAAGAAGGTACAGCTGGCATCTATTGTAAAACAAGAAAGATGCCAGTACGTAGAAAGGTAATCAAAGCTTGCATATAGACATATTTAAACTAATATCTTAATATGAGAAATGCGTCTACTTCTAGACAGCTTCAAAAATATTCCAACAAAAAAAGTTGAATAGTTATGATCAAAGCAATTCAATCTAATACTTTGAATGAATTTAATCAAATAGTTGTAGATGTTTAGAAAAAAAAGAGAAAACCTTTTTGGTTTTTGAACAATGAAGCAATTTAAGCATAGCAAGAAAAAGTTTCAATTGATTCCATTAATTTATTAGAAGATACATGTGTTAATAAAAAGCAAGATTTTCTCCGATAAAGAAAAATAAAGAAAAAATTGAATAGATAAGCAAATAAGCAAGCTTCATTGGAAATATTATCTATCCTGAACAAATAGTCCTTCAGCGAATGACTTCTCCAGTATTAACTCAACTAAAATAAGAAATAGCTGAGAAAACTACAAGTTCAGAAAAGAAACACAATATTTGAACGCTCATTCGCTACACATACTTCAGCAATATAACACAACCAATAAGTTCAACTCATCCTAATTGATCACGGGATCTACAAAGGATGAGGAAAAGGCTGACTTGTGGCTTAATAAAAAAGTGCACTTCACTAGAACCAAACGACAATTTGAACGCACCTTTCTTAGAGAGTGCTTCGTGAGAAAAATTGCTCTTCGTTTTTATCAAATCTTTGCCTTTAGTACAAAAAGAAACGTAGGAAACGTCAAAGCGAAAATGTAAATGTTTCAGAAAATACAGCATTTCATCCTACAGCCCGACAGTAAGTCTGTGTCGCTAGGTTGCCACGTTTTCACAGAAAGAAGAAAATATGTCTCTACCTCAACCAATGCAGTGTAGTTTCTCCCAAAGAATATTGCAAAAACAATTAACTATACACACGAATAATACGAAAGAAAAGAGGGGTCAACGTAAGCAATTGATTGGGAAAACATGGAACAGCGACAAAAAGGGAGCATTTGAATACATACTTAAAGTCCATTCATTGACAGAGCAGGAAGCGTTTAATATCGTTCGGGTATCAAGGACTTCCTAAGGGGAATGGATGGTTCTTTCTTTCGTGACTACTACAACGTATATGCAGTAAGATTGGCAGGTAAACGATTCTCAAGGTTTGGAAATTCAAATAAATTCTTGATTTTCCTAAATTATTGCTGATGTGAAAATGCAGGCCCAGAAACTTCAAGTCGGTTGTGTCGGTGATTAATTTACCCTAATTTCCTCATCTCTTACATTTCTATTACGGTAAAAATATAACCAGGCAGGTTTTGGTTGTTTTGGGCTCTTCCGCCTGCCAGCTACAAAAGTATATATACATCCAAATCAAAGAATTCATTTTATTCAAAATCAAGATCACCTGCATTGCATTTCTCTTTTTATTATTACATTTTATAGGCTGGGTCAGCAAAATAATGGCGAAATAATTGTGGAAAGCATTAGGTGTGCCTGTTCCTTGCGTCCAGCTGTTCGAATCAGATCATTATGCAGCATTATTCTTAACACCACTGAAAAAAGTATTTTGTTGAGTATCGTATTCCTGTAGCAATTTTACCGATATAACTCGTATTGATAGACCTTTTTGTCTGATCAAGACAGACATCAGTAAAAAATATTGCTTTTCTCCCTACTATTAACTAGCCTGTATTTTTTGGATAACTTATTTTACCTAAAATAGAAAAGGTTTTCACTGAAGTTTTTCGGGATGGGCGGAGTTTGCATGGGATGCCATGGAAGTAAAATCAGGTATCAAACCAATATATCCGATGGCATGAGGCATGCTGTTGGCACTAAATCCAGTGCGTTTTCCACGAATATTTCTGCTGAGGAACGCGAACGGCGAAGACAGGTGCGCCTTCTCATTGTGTAGTGGGAACATTCAGCATTGAATAAAGATCATATGGCTAAATTACTCTCGCATACTCGTAGATGTAGAATGTGATCAATTTGCCTAGTAGAAAATTTGCCATGTCCATTCTTAAAATACACACTGTTTGTAGAGTAAGGAAGTGCTGATATACTTGTTACTCTTCTCAAAATGAAGACTTTACTGAAAGTTGTGTCGAGTCAGAACATCTATGTTTGAAACTTCTGCTCTCATGAGATCGTTTCATTACATTATCTGCTATGGTTAGGTTCATCTGGCTGCAGTGGAAGGAAGACTAAAAGTGGAAGCAACTCGCGGGGGTCTAAAGGAAAACCAGTTGAAAGAAATTCGTGAAAAGGTGCAGCAGGAGGAGCAACTGATGCAAAGTGCGCTATTTTCTAATCGCTCTAAACGATTGGAAGATATTGGATGCGTTGACGTTATATAATTTCCATATTAAAGCTTTAACTTATTCCAAATGTCATTAGTTGAAAGATATTTTAATTAGCTAAATAAACACTATCCGGGATCAAGGATATGCCATAAATTTTAAAAAAATGGTTCGTTCACAGCGAAATCAATACAAATTGTAAATCCGACTTAAACATTTTTGTTATTTTGTAAATCCTGCATATAATTGGTTTAGGGATGCTTTGCAGCATAAAAACTGCTATTTCAGGAGACTCTTATTGCTCTATTAAATCTTCAACACTTAAAGAAAATGAAAGTAATAAAGAAATTTGATCAAAGTAGAGACTCCGTAACGACTATATATTAATTTATAAAGGAAAAGCATGAAAAGCTACTAGAAATGAATATTTGACAATTTTTACATATAATTGGTTCAGTGCTGATGCCAGATTTTTAGAGAACTTATTTTTCAATGGCATTGTCTAAAGTAAAAAACTTACTTTCTTGAAGCAACAAAATTTACCTTGCAGTAAAAAAATCACTGATGCTAACTTTTTTCAGTAACAAATACAAGGCTTAAGGTGAATTAGGTACCAATCAAATATAATATTCAGATAAAATTATAAATCACAGAAAGCCGCAGAACCGAGTGTATCACAAAAAGAAGTAGCTGCAATCTACGAATATCAGTTTCCAATTGAATTGAGTCCTCTGGATTGACCTCATGATAGCCCAATAAGAAGGCAAAGCCGCAGTTCCGCCAGGTTTCTTTGCGATACAGCCACTGTATTTTGAGAAATAAAATTTACATGCATATGAAAATAGGGGAATCTATAACAGCATCAATCAAAATGAATACCAACTACTTCCAAAAATAAATCTTTACGAGCTAATGATAAAGAAAATATACATACGTCGATCGTAACCGCCTGCCAGCTCTGCTTTATTCTTTTGCTCCCTGATATTTTGAATAGTATATAAAAAGTATGAATAAACTAAAAGAAGAGATTTCCTCGAAGGGAAACATAGCTGAGAGAGTAATAAAGCACACGGAAATTATCTATCAAACAATAACTTTATTTGCGTTGTTCGATTTCAGTGATAACATATTCATTTTACTTTGTCTTTAATGCCTTTCGAGGTATGTCGTCTTCTTCCTTGATTAAAGCATCCAACGGCTGCATGATAAAAACCAGTTCAGCCATATAAATTCGCGATTGTAAGTGTGAGATAGCAGTATACACGGCAATAACGTTCATATACATGCTGATTTGGGCTTAAATTATAAATATTCAACACAAAAGTAATTCTCAGAAAAAAGTCACCTTTGGAAAAATATCCACAACAGCCTGCACTGCAAAATTATTACTTTCAGTTTTAAATAATGCTGCATATTGTCGCTGTAGAGGCTGCATCAGAAGCAAAACATTTACAGATTAAATCGACTTACATATACAAGCTTCCGAAAATACGGCTAGGATCACATATAAACAAATGAAATGATCCCGTTATTATGCAAAAATATCACCCCAAAGAATGCAGAAAAAAAGTATTAGCTTGCTTCGCAAACACTGATCAATTAAAGTGTGACATTTCGCTAACTTTTCAATACATACATGAACTAATATCTGATGCGATTCAGCTGGCTTTAACATCAGATTTTGCTTAATTGCTTCGTAAAATGTGCCTTCGGATTCCACGATGTTCCGAATAACCGTTTTCTGCATCTCTCGCTGTGCGCAGAACAACATAAAAATACAGCAAATATTTATTACAGCAGGGCCCTTTGCAGTAAAATGAAAGAGGTCAATTAAATATGAGGAACAAAAAAGCAAAAAAAAAAGAAATACCCTCGCATCAGCGTTCTCAGCTATCTGCTTGGCATTTCGCCTCTCGTGATTTCGTAAAGTGCTTTCAATCGATCGTTTCTTGGTATCATCTGTGCCAAGAGCCAATTCATATACTGCAAAAATGTAACAGCGTACAAGAATTAAACAAGCTGCATAGTATTGCTACAATGAGATGGTCCTGAGCCGACAGAAACCATTTCCGTAATCTCAAAATTTACAATTCAGACAATGCCTTATATATCAGTAGAATCAATATGTTTATATCTCAGTTTTCGGTTAAAAAAAGTTTACCCATCGATTCCTTCATTTCCAAGTAATCATTGTAGGCTGGAGTATTTTCGAAATTCAAACGAGAGTCGTTGTACCTATAATTCAATACAAAATAATTTATTTTAGTATAACTTTTCAGTGCCTTGCTCAAAAAATCACACAAAAAGTGAATATTTAGCACGATAGTCTCATTTTCATACCCACACTAAACTACGAATCTAAAAATAGTTTCTCAGAAAATGAGTAACTAACACCGCGGAAATATGTCTGCGCGCCTCTTTTTCCGCAGCTAGCAGCTCTCCTTCAGGATCTTTTTCTTTAAAATTCGCTTTTGTAACGGGTTGCCTACATTGAGGACATTGGCCACGCCCTAGTTGTCCCACTGGTACATACAAAAACAAATACAATTTCTATTTTTTTAAAAACGCGAAATTGTCTTCACAAATCTGAAAGTTATGCCATTCTTGCAGTCAATAAATATAGCTTGTAAAGGCAAACTCACAGTGAAGCTCAACACAGCGATCGCACCTGTAGGCATGCACATAAAAACTTTATTCATAAAATGCATTCGCTGATTATCACGTAGAGGCGAACTGGCAATTACACACAAAAGATAGATATTTTCAATAACATATATGCATACAAAATATCGACGAAAAAGAAAAAATAAAATGCAAAGGGATTCGAAACATTTAATTTTGTAGAGTGTCATTAAAATAAGGTTATTTAACAAAGATACAACCATTTCAATAGAAGCTTACAATTTGTGATTACACAATTCAGAATACAGCATACGCCTATCAATGAGGTAGTATATAGATTCCAAGCAAACTGGGCACTCGAATGACTCCATTGTAAGAAATACCAATTTTTGTAATAGTTTAAAGCCGTAAGATGGGCTGAATGCATCGAAAGTCACGGGGAAAATTCATGCCATTTAGAATCTACAATGAACTGTGCCTAAGCAACGCGAGGTATTAGAATACAAGCACATCAATTTGTTCTACGATCCTTCCTTCAATTTCATCGGAAAATGTCAAGTTAAGTATACAAACTTATACTTTGTAGAGCTTTCTAACATGTTGTTGGGCTTTAAAAGATCTCTTTTAAAGGCAGTGAATGAATTTTTGCAAATTTAGTTTATGTAATGCATTCCTGTGGGCCTTCTAAATATAACATGCAAAGATGCCTTATCTTACTCTTTCGTGAAAACTGATGCGCCCTAACTTATAATTCCATGTAATGTCCATAATAAAACGATAAAAAGATACAAGGATAACTCAACCCGCCTTTCCACTGTCATTAGTAATGTGCATCTTCTTCAAGCGAGTGTTAGAGGCAAGCAAAGGTTCGTCAAGTTTGCAGTAATATCGGTACACAAGATACCTCCATTCTACACTGGGAGGGAAAGGCAAGACTCGAAGCACATGCTGTCACCACGCAACGGCCAGCTACTCGAAATAAGGGCCTCTCGTAATCATAAGAAATTCATCTGTAAAGGCTAGAGATTCTTCTGTAATGGCGCAACATCGTCGAGATTGAGGAAAATAAAGAAAGGTACGACGACTAGTGTATAATGCACCCGAGAGACCAGTGTTACCTAAAAAGAAATAGCTTGGTAGATTTGTATCATTTCAAAGAATGGGCTTTATAATCATGTAATTCATGCACTGCGAAAGCAAACAAGAACATCTCCTTCGGCTGTGCTGAGGGCAAGTTTTGAACATACAAGTTAAACTAATCACGATTTTGCTCAATTCCAAGGCGAAGAGGTATCAGACCACGAAATGAAGACAGCTGCGCTGCTTTCAAAATCTTGCTCTACTAGAATCATGTGCTATCACGTGATAGTTCAGCGGTCTACTTGAGGAGGAGACAGCGTCGAAGAAAAATTTGAAAAATTGATCCAAAACTTTTCTTGCATCGTGAGGCATACTGGCTTGAGTGCTTGCTTGCTATGATCTCACCGCATTTAGAGTGTGGTTCCAGGGGTGGCTCGGCAATAAGATCAAAAAGAGGCTATTTGAATTTAGAATACCAATGTCTTCAGCAATGTAGCAGTTTAATGTCACTGACAATAATTGTTTGGTAGATGAGAATGGCTACGATGGTTTTTCCACAAACTATCCTGTTAGTAACGGGAAATTGTCTATATGTTGAAAATGGAAATAGTCTTTAACTGTGAGTGCTATCCACATGCACGTGCAACAAAGGTAAAATTAGAAGCTACAAAAACGGTCTTGTGTGTCTTTTACAAGGTTTTTGCATTTGTTGCATTACCATTCGTAAAAAGTAGCGTTGGTGTCAATTACTATTGATAAGAAATTTAAGGGATGTGGTGACAAATTCGGAATTACAATTTATGTGCGTGAAATGGATAAGTCAAATCAATGTAACCTAGGAATTCTACAATAGTTTTTGTTTGTACAATTTAATAGGAGTTAAATATTATCATGCACAATCATCCCTGCAATAGTTGCCCATTCCTCTGCAGCAATGCAAGCAACGCTTTTGCACATCGCGAGTCGAAATCAAATCAAAGTTGCTACTTGGGTCGGTTATAAAGAGACACTAAGCAAGCTTGTAAATATAAAAAATGTCAGTGGCAAGGTAACTACTAGCCGTGTAACCTGGAGTAATGTTAAAGGCATATGCCCGATAAATTTTGGTAGTCAGAATACGGTTGTTTTAAAAGGCATTTATTCTAAGTTATTTCACGAATCGCATGACTTGGCTGCAGCCTGATTTAAGTTTTGAGTGCTCCTCAAATTTGCCTTCAACAAAAATTTTCACTAAGAAAGATCTCATTTAAAGATTCAAACTGATAAAATATTTCCTTTGCCACTCTCAGTTTATTGGTGCGGTAAAGTCTTTGCATGGATAGCTGCTTCGATGAAATTTGGCTGTGCATGGGCAGATACGGAATATGTGGGTGAAAAGTTTGTTATCATTAATGCTAATGAATATGCTTGCTTAATCCCTCAAGAATACCAAAATTTTCACATATATATGCAATCAGAAAGCACCAATTTTAATTTTTAACTGTGGAAAAAACCTACGTATTTATGGAATCTGAGTGACTTTTCGCTGTTTAAAGCGGGTTTCATGCTTTTTACATTTGTTACAGAAAGGATGCTGGATTCTTGTGTCGTTTTCGGCAACAAAGTGCCACTGTTTTTGAAGTGCTCCAAAGTTGCTTGTAAATTGTTGCGTTCCGCCAGTAAAGCTGTCAATATACCGTGACGAATCATCCTGTAGCACGAAAACAAACTTTATTAATGCTGTTAATTTGCATGTTCGTATAGTCTGTAACAAGCGGAACTTAAGAAGTAATTTGGAGAACATCTTCAAAATAGTTTTGAATCTCTCCGAGAATTTACTGTAGAGAGGACTTACTTTTCTAAAAGGACTGTATTAAAGCGGTGGAGAAAAACTTCTAGCGGAATTTGTCCATCCGAAAATTCCTTGACGGTGCTTGTGCTTACCTTCGATCACACGTAGTTTTTGCAAACCCGATATTAATACGTTTTAGCAAATTTAGATACATCACAAAACTTTTTCTTTTCATCAAACCGTTTTGTTGTCAGCGGAAATTGATCTTTCGTCAGGAGTATGTAATTTTTCAGATCCCAAATTTTTAAAAGTAACACCTTGGGGATTTTCTTCATCGATTTCAAAGTCCCTATTAATAGCGTGTATAATACAGTAGCCAAAAAGTAGAGCAAAGTTTTTTTCTGTATAGCTGAAATTTTAGTTGAGGTCCCCACCTGCATAAATCATTCTGGGACAATATTTTTCTGCTCCGTAAGATATTTTTTTCAATGTCAATCTTAATTGAATTAGTACAAAGCGCCAAAATTCGTAGCTTCTTCTTGTCATGACGACTGCAAGTTGGAGTATAACGCTAGTTACAAGGAAGGCTTTTATTATTACTGTACAATGAAACTAACCATTGCATCTTCATTCTAGCATTGACACTTTCTATGCATTTATTTAGATAGTTATTCTCGGCTCTTATTTCATCATTTTTTTTGTTTGGTTCCTGTGTGAGTAAATATATTCATGATAAATATGAATTAAAGTGATTTTTTGATAGATAAACACTGAATTACCGAGTGTAAACGTGCAAAACGCTCTTTCCATTGTGTAATTGCAACCAGTATTCGTTGCGTCTGTGGTATACAGAAAAACAAAGCATTCAGAGCGGAGCCCTCGTTCAACTGCTCAATCTGACTTCCTCTATTCCTAACTTGATTACAACATGTTTATCGTTTAACTCATTTGGAATAATTTATTCTGAAGAGAATAATGGTCGGGCAAAAGGGTTGCCAACATAGCAGAAACTTTGTTTCATTACCATTCTTGCTTTTTTTTCAAGTAATTGTGAAAGTTTTTCGTCACGCTTATAAAGATTTTGGTGCTCCAAAACGTCATTTTCAATTTCTGTCTGGTGAGTGCTGAGGATGATGCTGTTTCGTTGGCGCATCTTTTTTAAAACAGTTTCCTTCCTTATTTCTAATTCATTTTGATTATCAATGCGTCGGTTATGAATGAACTCTAGCTGTGTGTTGACATCATTAAGTATTTCAGTTTGATGTTCTGACTGCTTGATCGCAATCTAAAAAGACAGTTATCAATACCAATTTGATAATGTTCCTCATGTTGTCGCTTATATTTTCTTCTAAGTAGGCAAGTAAAACAATTTACACTCGCTGTTGCATTAAGAAGATCTTGCATGAAACGGAGATGTCCCTGAGTTATAGCTTCGGTTACTGCTGTCTCTTGCGATTTTAGCGTCATTACATGGGTGCAAAATTCATCAACAACTATTTGCATGCGTGATTTTTGTAGGTCAAAAATTTTTTTGTGCCATTGTTTCATGTCTTGTTGCAATTTTGAGCGCTCAGCAAGCATTTCTTCAGCTTGCATCCCAACGTTTGACTTGTGAATACGCTGTCTAACAAGAGCTCGCTTGAGGTTTTCCTCATCCTTGTAACTTGCTTCTACCAAGTCGCGGAGCTGAGTAACAATTTATCAAAACTCGGAATCATAGATACAGTTTCACTTGTGCGAAGAATGAATCATGCAACAAATGTATTCTGAAGCAGCGTAGAATTAGACAACGATATTTTAGATAAAAAATTATACCTTTTCTTCAGCCAATGGATCCATCCATGACTCAACAATAAGTGGATAAAATGTTTCTGTCTTTTTAATCTCTTCATTGGTTAGATTCTGAACAACAAAAATAAAAGTGCGAAGTATGTAAATTTTTTGATTGGAAATTGCCTGCTCTACTCAATTTTAGTCAATTTAATGAGCCTTGTGGCGAAAATGCATGAGATGTGTCTGCTGTTTATATATTTATTTTAAATAAAGTTACTGAATACTAGCTCCCATTGAAATCAAAATTGCTAGACCTTTAAATGCAGCTGTTTGTAATCTTCAAAGTACTTGTCCTTCGCTTCTGGACTCGTTCTAAGGATTTTTCTCTCTAATGCTGAATGTGTTTTAAGAGTCGCTCGAATTGCATCCTTTCGATTTAACTGGTACGACATGATTGCTTTAGAAGTAAAAATAAAAACTCTAGAAACGTAATAAGCTTTTATGATTCTAATGTAATAAAACTAAAATTATGTTTTTTAAGACCCTGAATAAAATGAAATATAGGCAATTTGTAAATAGGAATTGAATATATTGAATACACTTGGACATTTTTATTAAGACAATCAAATATTTTATTTTATTTCATTTAGATCTATCTGCAATTATGCAATACTTTTTGTCTTCTCAATTCCCCAAAACAGTATTCAGCGTGAAGTATTGCAGCAACGTTTAAAGATGTTTTAAATGCTGCCTTTACTTCTGCTTAAGTTAAAATGGCGCTACAACCTTTGATGCAACTTTATTTAGGATACCGGATCTGGAGATTGGTGCAAAAATAACAGCTGTGTAGTACCCCTGCCAGACATGGAGCTACTTTCTTACAACAAGCCAAAATAGAACTTGAAAAAACATGCTTATGCTTGTTAGGACTAGTGAAAAAACGTACTTTTGGTTATTCTGGTTGCTTTATTAGTGAGCAGTATGGCTACACCTGAATGAGGTATTTTATTAAGCGATTAAACAAATAAATTGCTTTACTTATTGATGCTTTCAAGGAAGATGTCCATAGCAACATAAAACAACAAAAGTTACAAAATCATAGAGCAGCATATTGCCCTTATACCACAACATCATTACATTCTTGAAAAAGTAGATTTGTTGTTTTTTGAATTAATGACTAAAAAGTATAGATAATCATTAATAATAAGCTATAAGAGATCACTCTTGTTATTCATAAATATTATTCGATATTCCAATGACCAAGCGCTGAGGTATATATTAATTATTTGTTTTTAATTAATTAAAAAGAGTATGCAAGATGCCGGAAGAAAACATATTTTTGTGTTGTAGCTCATTACATCTCGAACTGAGTTAGAATTATCGTTTTTATCACTTCTTAACTTGAAATAAAAATATTTTTTGCATAAAGTCTTCCAAAAGTTGCTAGCTAGATTGATGTTTCTGTTAGGGTGTTAAAATTACGATAGAGTTTTGCTGCAGTCAATCTGCCTGGATGAAATAGAACCAACCGGACAATTCACTTGCAATTATGTATTCATTTACACTAAAATTATTAGCAGAGTCTCTGTTTTAAGTATAAGTACCATTTATTCATTGCACGTTAACTTCCAGAAACAAGCTGAGCAATTGAAAAAATTAATTTTTAATTTTTTTTCCCCGAAGGTTAAAGAGAGTTTGCTACGCATAGTTTGCCATAGAAGGCACAGCATATTCTCAAGTGAGATCGGCAAGCAAAATTGTTTTCATTTTACTATCATTCTCCTCAAAAGTTTGCTTAGATTCTGGTGAGAAATTCGCTGCACTGCGTCATATATATTTACAAATGTTAAGAAAGAAACTGTTTGTCAATACTTCGAATAAAATTTTTTTTTATAACTGGCAATTAACTACTTACTGTACATGGCAGGTCACGTAAGAACCAATATGAAATTTTTTTTTTGGCAGAGTCTCTTTGTGAATAGTATGCATCGCTTGTTGGATCATTTGCAATTGCTGTAGGTGAGTACATGCAATTCCATTCTACATTTTAATTTTGTATTTGCTTTTCAAAAGGTTACACCAAAACATGGAGTAAAGTGATGTCAGTAATGAAAAAAAATTTAAAACCAGTTTTGACAAACCGATAAAAATTCCGTCGGATTTAAGCCAGCTTTACATCTAACGATTTTTGCAAGTCGCACAGCATGTGGAGATTTATTCACGAGATCCTGCATTGTATCAATGATTAAAAATTTAAATAAAATAATTTCCTTGAAAAAGTATTGAGTAAATTGTCGCTCTATTTACCAATGCTGCACATTCCTCAAAGTCGTTGTCACCTATGGATATTATGTCTAAATTGGTATCCTTCGCTGAACCAATTTGTTTCCTATGAATTTCGATAACCCTTTTAAACTTACTCTTCTGGGTAAGTAGTACACGATTTAAAGAGTGCTTACAAGCCTTTCTTCAGTATTGTTTATTTAATTGGATGCAGTAGATGCTTTTCATAAAAATTACCTTTGCATTCATCCAGTACATAAAATATTCCGGTGCTTGCTGGTTACCTGGTTCGGTTCCGCGTGGGGAAGATTTCAAAATCGGAATTTTCTCATTATCCAAAAGAGTGATGACTTCAGGAAACATTTGTTTGAAAACACTTAACCAGCGATTACTTCTTGCATTAGTTACAATAGCTACGGTGTCCGTCAGCTTTTTTGCATCGTATATTATATCGCATATTTTCTGAACCAATAGATGGTGTGTCAGTCGATTGATTTCCTCCCGTAGTAGCAAGTACGGATCGGCTTGTGATTCATTCGGGTTGTTTTTTATATGTATTTGACGTCTTTTGATCCATTCTGTCGGGATAAGAGTATCGTCTAAATCAAAGAAACAGACGGTCGTGCCGTCCCATTCTTTATTTGTTCCATCAGCACATGCCGAGTATTCCTCAAATAATTTCAGCGAGTATTTGTTTCCCTCTTTTTCTACTAATGGAGTGGTGCATTTTTTATGCAGTTGATTTTTTGCTTGAGTTCGTGATAATTCAATGCTTTGCTGATGTAGTAACAAAGCTCCCATCGCGAAGAAGTATATATTTATTCGTTATTGCTTCCTCAAGATTCTTGGCTTCCTCAGTAGTAAGCGCAGAAATGTATACTCCTTGCCATGTTCACTCTGACTGAAAATCAACTAAATGAAATCATTGCAATTCAAGTAGCTTAAAATACATCAGACTCGTTTGAACATGATGTATTGGAAAAAAATGACTACTTCAAATTCGCTAAATTTCCAGTATCTCTACAAATTCTAATTGTCTATTCTTTGACAGAGCAATAAAAAGTGTTCGTGATCGATTTTTATCTTATGATTGCGCGCTGTGAGAAGCGTAGACGAAAGAAATTCGTTTGGAATCTTCAGAAAAATTTCATTCATTCTCTGTGAGACAGTCATGTTACTTCAGGTTTGCGGTGACTCATTGGTAAAGGCAGTGGAAAAGTATGAAGTTTTTTATGCTCTGAATTTACGCACAGTCAAACTAGTGCTACTTATGATGCCGCGCTACCTCTTTCACAATAGTGCATTTCGTATCTCACCAAATTCTACGCCATTTCATTCTCAATGAGCTCTAGCCTGTTTCTATCTGAACCCTTAAAATCCTGCCTCAATTCAAGCAAGTTATGCTTAAAATCAAAATTATTGACTGAATAATCAACATACCTGCTCTATTCCCTCCTCCGAGAGGACTATCAGAGCAATATGAATACAACTTAAATTGAATGGCATGTGTGCCTCCCTTACCGACTGCAATACAAGCACAATACGATATTGAAACTACAGCAGCGATTGTCAGTATCACAATCAGTTGGGGTGCTTGTCTTGGCAAGGAAACTTCCCCTGAGAGATGCTTCAAGTGAGGCGAGTATGCATCCCAATAGAAAATAAAAATAAACTTGGTCAAAATTTAGATTATTACAACCTGTAGCACGAGTTGTAGACCTATATTAAGAGGAAAATTATTTTTATTCCAACATTTCTATGTTTTCATTTACTTTTCTCAAAGCCACACCAGGAGTCATGCTTGTGTAGGTATTGCTGAAATTTTTTGTTCATTGCGGAATATTTTTTATAATTTATGGCAGGCTCTACTCCTACTCAAATAAGGTCAGTAAGTGAAGAAACGCGTTAGGTATTAAATACAGCATACCAAACTTCCATTTTAAAAGTATAATACGTTCTCTTTTTGAAAATAAAAGGAGCGCACCGTCGTGACACTACAAAAATGTGAGTAGCAGTGAAATTTTCAACAAGTTTCCATACGTCACAAAGACTATGAAGTATAATTTTATGCAAAGTACTTGCCTGCTTGTGCCCTAATCCCCACCTTTCAAGTAATTCCATTGCCATTATTTCAGCGGATATGTTCTGTTGTAATGCGTAAAAAATCAATTCGATAACTAGCCAGAAGTTGTTTCAGCTGTTCCCTATGTTGTGTACCTCTGGTAAATGGGACAATAACGCAACTGCAAGACTGCATAAAATTGTAGTGGATGATAGCATACAAGAAAGAATATCTTTAACTAAGGCGTATCTCACTGACATATATGGCATGTATCCAAATCCTTTGCAAAAATGGAATGAACTTCCCCGAAAATTAACAAGATATTCTGCTTCGATGATTTACTCTATAGCAAAATTATGAGTTATTTGCAGGTAAGTGTACCTTCGATCTGGTCAGCTTGCGTACGAGTGAAGATATGCTCTGCATATTCAAAAACAATCGACTTTCAATTCCGCATTGAAGGTAACTAATTCATGCAAATACAAAAGAGCAGTTAAAAGGAACATGTGAAATGATTCGCATGCATACTTTACATGTGATAGGGAGTATTGCAGGAACGCTACGGCATGCTACAACTTCTCTCTCAAAAAAGTTAATTAGTTTCTAGCGAGCGCTAACATTCGTTGAATTGTTTAACGTACATACCTGGATCACAAACGTACGAGGCTTCGAGACCTCTTCGGTTGCAAGCAGTAGGTTGTAACAATGGAGCAGGGTAGGATTCTAATGTGTAGTTTTTTTGTGGTGTAGATACCGAATAACCGTTTCCTCTGTCAGCAAGAGCCTCCAATTCTAATTCATCTGGTGGAGGTTCAGATGGCAGCAGCATATGCTTTATATCTATTTTACAAATTTAGGACATGCTGGAACCAAAAATTAAGAACAGAGATTCTATTGTATTAGGTACCATGATAGAGTAGTGATTTTTGACCCACGTTTATTGGAAAATGAAGAGGGGAATTTTCGGCCGGATTCCCTTTAGCACACTTGGGAAAATGTGTCAACAAAATGAAACAGATACCCAACATGGTTATGTTCTGAATTCTACACATGCCAGCACTGGGAGAATTTAACAGCTTTTCTCAGCTATTGACTGTGGAATAAATGCTGAAGAGACTTCACAGCAATTTCATGCCTATTATTCAATCACTTGGAAATAATATCTTGCCCACGATCTCATTTGAAAGGTATGACTGCATATCGCATCTCCGATGAAAAAAAGGGATACAAGCTCGCAAATTACAGTTTTCCAATACAATAACGTTATGTACTTACACCCGATATAAGAGCATAGGCAATAGCTACACTTCAAATTGATTGGGCTTTAAGTAGAGGAATTCGCTCAAATTGATTGGGCTTTAAGTAGAGGAATTCGCTCAAATTGATTGGGCTTTAAGTAGAGGAATTCGCTCAAATTGATTGGGCTT
Source organism: Cardiosporidium cionae (assembly GCA_015476325.1). Lineage (NCBI taxonomy): Eukaryota > Apicomplexa > Aconoidasida > Nephromycida > Cardiosporidium > Cardiosporidium cionae. Next base: position 42,562 of record JADAQX010000035.1, read on the forward strand.
TAAGTAAAGGAATTCGCTCGAATGATTGAACTTATTAAGAAAAGCTGATAGTGTGCGAAATAAGGCAGATTGGAAGCACTGTTAATTCTAGTAATACTGTAGTGTTCTGTATAATTGCAATGTTTGGTTGCTCGAAATAGTTCAAAAATGAAACTGCAGCGATGATTTGCGTGGAAAGAACGAATTTTGCCAGCTTGATATCTCGAAAAGTTTGGTAGAGGATATAAAATATCTAATTGCCACTTTTTATTTTGCTAATTCACTTATGCGATCTCAATTAATTGGAAAAAGAAGAACTAGCCTTTTTTCAACACCTCTGTTAAGAGAAGAAGAAAATGCGTTGCGTTCATTCGCAAACTCTCGTATTGCATTTGCTTAAACGTTCTGTTACCTTGGGGACATCCATTTAGGCAATGCATAGCAACACGCACAAAAATCAACGAAAGCACTTCTTAACGCAAAATTCCTACCTCTCGATTGCATTTGAATTTGGGTGGGTCTGCAAAATTGCGTAAGAGCCATGATTAATTCTCGTACTACTCATTCTCTCGTCGTTTGAATGTTAGAAAAACGTCATTTTGAAATGAAGAGATGGTAGTGACCACGAAGTGGTGTTGAATAATGCTTCAACATATCTTATTTTTTTAAGCTCAATTTGTAATAGTTGATAATAGCCTAAAGTCATTCATCATAATGCAATTAGAACTACCTCTCTGTACATGGTTTTTGAAAAGAGGTAACGGATGCTAGGGCGTATAGACAAAAGTGAGAATACATCTCTTTTAGCGAGGTCTAAAAATTATTGGCTTGCTATAGCATATAGCACAACATGATGTCATTTCTTATCATGCATACAAGCATCAAAATAGGAGCTTTCATGCGAATCCAGCTATCAGGGTCCATATTTTATAAAACCATCATTTTTATTTCATGCTATGTAGGAATATTTCATCGATACTCATGTTTCTTAATTGACATACTTTGCCGCACATATGATGTGCATTTAGTCGGGGCTACCGAATAATATGCAGATTCTTCAATACAACTCAGATGAATATACTCTGCATGTAGATGCTTCCTTCAGCCACAGTATCTTAAAACTCGAGAATGCAAAAAATGCTGGATAAATTTTGTCATTAAACAAAACTACCAATGATTGTAAGCGTGCATTGTTGACTGGGTTCTTTTAGGTATGCGTATATTGGGCTACATTGTGATTTTTCAAGTGAGACTTGTCACCTCCGCACCGAAGGATTGATGCTTGACCAAATGATTGAAATTCTCAACCAAGTAATTCAATTGGAGGGCTTATGGTTGCACGTGCATAATAGTAGGCCCAATCATAAGTCAACAGCGATGGTTTTCCCAAAATGGTCGATTAATCGATTGCGATAATAAAATGCAGTGAACTTTCCGCTTAGCTAAGCACGGTTAAGGCGCGAAAAAGAACATCTAATTAGCTTGAAGAACGTTGTAGCCTAGAAAGATAGGCAATAGTCAGTTTTAAAATGTTAAAAGGCGATGAAAACTCTTGAAAGTATTCTTAACACTCGTAAGAAAACAATATACCGATTCCATGTTTCTGAATGAATTTTCAAGCAGTTCAAAGCATATAGTTTGATTATTTCACTTTTTTTTGAAAGCAAATGCTTTGATGAAAATAATCGTTTTAAGTCACCTTCTCTCACATGCGAATGCACCTATATGGCTATTGAACTATAGGGATTATTTCAGAAAAGTAGTAGCTTTCACATAGCAAAGTCCAATAATTTCATCACATGCTTAAGCAAATATCTCACCATAGCACTCAAGCCGATAAACATTTTTTTTCTAACTTTAGAATAATTTATACACTCATTTCTTTATTACTTCAGTTTACATGCGACGATTAAAAATCAAGTCCTGGGGATTCACATAGGAAACTATGAATCTCAATTTACACGAAAATCAGAATATAAGCTAAAGATATAGATCCATAGAAACTAAGTGTGAATGGTATCGCAGCAGCGCAGAGTATCCACTTATTTTATATAAGTACCTACTTTATTTTAATATAATAATTTGTTTGTATCTTAATTACCTTTTTAGTACACACTTATTTTCCGAAACTAGACAAATCAGTAACTTGTAGTTTCCCTCAAAGGATATTGTACTTGTGAATCGAATTTAGATCATCGAGCCGCGCAGCATAGCAGCAATCGAAAATACCGTACTAGATCGGGATATGATTATTTTACTTCCTTGAAGAACGGAATAGAAAGAGTACTTAAAAATTCATATTATAATTCCCCATACTTTTCCTGCAGAGCAGGCGAACGAAGGAGTGAAAGATTTTTCCTTTTCTTTACTTACTTCCTCAGACTGTAGAGTAAGTTTTAATTTCCGTTTGTGAAATTAAAAAAATGCCTTGCTTGCTAACTAAATAGAAGTGAGCTATTTTGATGCCCTACCGAAAAATAGATTTGTTCTCAGACGGACTTGATCTGGCAGAATGTAGCTAACTCCAGTAGAGGCAGATCACAGAAGTCTCCACGTTCATACTACGTTTTCTTACAATATAATGATTGCTAGTACATTACAAAAACAGAGAAAGCTAAATAGCTACGTCTAAACAGCTTGTTCAAATGTGTCACATAACCATTTATGAGTTTTCCTACCTTACAGAGGACAAATATACCCGTAATTCCTATATTTCTGCATTTGTGTCATTGAATATGCTTCAGTTTTTATTTGAGGAATCAAAAAATCAATTAATACTTCATTTTTCCTTTAAATCGCTGATAATAAAGCACAAGAGGAGATTTGTAACAGTTACATTAAATTATCAAAGCAATAGCACTGGTGGAAACCTGTCATATAGAAACAAACCAATACCACTACTATGACAACATTAGATAATTATGTCCCCCACAGAGTGGCTAAATATCTTAATAAACTATGGCGATTCGTGTGTAGAACTACGATATCAACCGAATACGCAGGTACAAATACTAACTATTATTCACACCAAGCGAAAAGCCATCCCTCGGACTACAGCAGCCAAGCTTCAATATTGCCAGTTTGTGGAACTGGGGTAAAGTAGCAAGTTTTGCCATTCTTTAAGATAGTTGATCCTTTTACTTTTTATTCTCCCTCGACTACTGCTTGCCTTATTCGATAAGTGTAGCAAGCGTGTAATCTTTGGTTATCGCTGCAATCTTTCCATTTTCCAAAATAGGTTGATAAAGTGAGTAGTTATAATAATTTCATACGTCCAAAGTAGATTCTATACGCAACACGTTGTTAAGTAGTTTCATAATTTCAGATTGGTCAAGTAGGCATTCCCAAAATTCAGCAGATGAAACAAGAACTATTTTATTTTTGTGCCATCTTAAAGAAAATTCTTGTAGTAGATGTCTCTAGTGGTTCCTGGATTTCTGCTTAAATCCGGTATCGCCTACGTCTTGTAAGCAACAACAATATCAAGCAATAAACTTATGACTTCAATTCTTAGAAATAGTAGCCTACCTAGATCAACAAAACCCGATAAAGCTATGTTTCATTTTTAAATCAATGCTTCATCTACAAAACATTCTGTAATGGATACAATCAATTAGATTTTACATCATGAATAACAGTCTCTGCAGCATGTTTGGAACTTGAAAATCTGTTCTAACTGTGGCCAATGAAGTAATATTTAAGAAGAGATAATGATTCATTATTTTGTAAAAAAATGTAATATCCTTTTTGGTATCCTTTTTAGATTTTGCTTACAAATTTCTCAATGCCTACTCTACTGACTATGCACTGTGTGATGATCCCTTCAAGGCGAAAAAAAAGTAGGTGATTGCTGGAAGTGACGGAGAAAGATTCTTGAGAACGCCGAATAAAGGGGTAGTGTATACTTTAGCGGTAAGTGATAGCCTTTTAGATGGAGTTATTGCTTTTTAGTGAAATAATTTTCTCAATATTGAATCTCATTCCCTAAGATTTTTTACTATTCTTTGATCGATGAAAGGGGAATGGAGTAGTGCATAAAACACTTACTTTGGTAAGATGGGAGCCACTTCCTGCTATGTTATTTGTAACAGAAGTTCTCCGTTGCAATTTACTTTTTGTGATCGGTATGTTGTAAGGTTAGAAGCATACTCCCAGAAAATCAATCTGCAGGTAGCCTTTTCGACACTCTTTTGACTGCAAAGCGCTGGTAAAGTTGTTAATGTCGTGTGAATATGAACCACTTTTTCTCTTTTTTATCTTATTTCTAGTGAGTGGACTTCCGGTCAACTACGCTTGCGAAAAGGCCTCATTGACTAAATTTGAATTCTCTATCGATTGTCTTAGCATTTATCGAGTCTTTTCGCGCAGAGTCCGTCCCTTTTCTTCAGATGGCATCATTGACAACTAAAGATATTAATATGCGCAATGGAACGTGTTTCCTCTCTCCCGCTGTAGCTCATCCTGATCGGCCAGTTATTGTATGGACAGCAGGAGCTTACCTCTTTGCTTATAATTATCGGTAATTTGCTGGTGACAAACTCCATTATTACTCTGATTTCTAAAGATAACGTTTTTTGCTGTGACACTTAATATTAGGTTTTTGTTAAATATCATTCTGCATGCCAGATGTAGTAATTTAGAAGAGAAGAACTTTTCAGTCATTTCTTACATGATTTAGTAAATAACTCGTAGGTTTGTGTAGGAGCCGCGATAGAACTGTACATAATAGGGCTTTGAAAATGCTTGAATTGCACGGAGATAATGAAACGCAATTTTATTCGCTATAAGTATTTATTGCTTTTGCTTATTATATTCAGATCATGTGAATGGGAACTGAAGCGCACATCTTATGGGAGTGGTCAATTACGCTCTGTGCAAGTACGTGAATAAGTACAGATAATTTTGTGTATCATTAGATCAATTTGTATTTTAAAAGGTAAATCTCATTTAATCTATAACATGAATACCTTCTATTTAGAAAATTGGTTATATCTTGTCTTTCCTGCTTTATTTTTTTATTGAACACTTTTTAGTTTTGCCCTGTTTCACGGCAATGGCTGGTTGCTGGAGAAGATAAGACAATTATAATATTGAAAGACCAATCATTTGAATTATTGTGCATTTGGTGCGTTTGTACCTTTTTCCGAGTATTTCTAATGTTTGACTAATCTGTTTTGCATAGTGTTTTTGGTTGTATTTCACTTGATTTTTACAGTATGTTGGAAACCAAAATTACCGCAGCATGCTTCCTGAGTGGAGCAGAAATAGCTGTTTCAGACAAATTCGGGTGTGTTTTTAAATTTTCGGTCGCTTCATTGATGCTTAAACCTAAATACATGCCAGAGTCTGTTCAGCCTGAGCCCAACACGATGAAGAAAGCAAACAGTTTGCTCTATCGTAGTCATACCCAAAAAAATGGAGACCCTGTATTGGGGCATTACTCTATTATAACAGACATGGTTAGAAAATTTATGCCCTGTTTCAGAACTGTATTCTATATGAAAACAGAAAGAATGGCTGCTCCACTTTAGCATACTGTTGCCAAAATTTAATCGTTAACTTTTATCACATTGTAAGAATGTGAGATAATTGTTATTTTATGAAGTTATGCCATTTGCATAATACGCAGATTATTTCACCTGATAAAAAGCATCTTGTCACTGCTGATCGTGATGGACGAATCCGCATTTCTCGAAATCCAGATTGCTTTGTAACAGAGGCTTTTTGCATGGGTCATTCCGAGTTAGTGACTCACCTAAGATTTTTTGCAATATTTGGTTTACAGTTCATATTATTTGTTCGCATTTCTAGCAAGATTAATGTATATGGAAATTTTGGTTATACACGCAATCAGCTTTATCACTTCGGTCGTTTTTCCCTCTGAGCCATGGAATGACTGTATTGTCAGTGCTTCGGGTGATTTGTCAATCCGCCTATTTGACATTGTCACTGGAAAAGAACTTGATCGATTGAATGTTAGTAAATTAGTAAATATTGCTTTTGGCTGCGCTAGTAGCTATAAAATATTTTTAAAACATTTTGCTGTCTACTGTTAAATTTCTAGATTATTTCCATCTTGTCAATCATGGAATGTTGCCCTAATTTCAATCCAAATTTATGTTTACTCCCATCGAAACTTTATTGGATCTGCGAGACTCGTGAAGTACTTGTTATAGTTGAAAAGTGAGTAACCATTTCCAAGTTAAGTTCAACTTCGCAACCAGTATTTTTAAAATGCGTAATAACTTGTTAAATCAATGGGCATTTTTTAATATGCAGTGTTGCAGGGTTTCTACGAATTCCAATTCGTGCTTCTCAAATTTCGGAGTACAAATATACATTCGGAACTGCTAAAGTTACACAAATGTCTGATATTCCACAAGCGTTAGTTCCTTGCTCTCTTCTGCCTATGCTTTATCCAAAGAAAGAATTACCTGGTACCCAAAATTATAATTGTCAAATTAGTCACAACAAGGCGATCTGGGTATGGTGGATAGATCGATTCGGAAAACTTCAAAAACCCATCTTTGCTGGAGAAACACAACAAAACGTCGCACTGGGGAACTATGAGGATTCTTGGAATGAAATTCTAATCGGTGGTGCGAATTTTTCTTGCTATTACTTTGATTTTTGTTCCCATTTCTATTTATAAACCCGCCTTTGATGATCCCCTTAGTAAATTTAGTAGTTTAATCCCTCTAAAACCTTTTTGCATAGTCATTTTTTCAGATCCCATACCAGCTACAAAAGTTTCTTACTGGAAAACAACTCGGGATTATGGAAAATGTGTTACTCAGACACAGCAAGACCTAAATCTTTCGGACAGCGATTAAATTTAATGTTATAAATTGATAGGAATCTTTCAATCTACCCTACAGTGCCATATATCAAAACCTTTTACAACGCTTTCTCCCTAAAATAATGCTGCGAAAAGACCTGCCATTCTTGTACACTCCTCAATTTTGATGGAAGTTGTGTAATCTAATCTTTCGGAAGAAATTTATGAGATAAGCCCGAAATCATTTTGTAGAACCTACTATGTCAAAATCGCCCATCCCGTGGGTGAAAGAGCGGTGTCTATAGAATCGATCAGCATCAACGTACTTTCACTGCAATAGTTGTCTCTAACATATTTCGGTTGATTGGAATAGTTATAGTAAATTCGATTGCTATCTAGCCTCGATTTCTATTTCGCTTGTTCCAGCGATTTGAATTTGGGTTGCCTTTTCCCATACCAATGACTACTTTGGGGGCTCCTTGTACGGCCATCTTACCAGATGGGAGATGACTACGATACCACCAACCCTTCTGATTTACAGTTGCATCCTATTATTTGATAAATAAAAAGTACCATAAAAATTAAAGAAAGAGTCAACCGGATAATACAAAAAATAGGTATATTGAAAAACTCTACCTCATTGAAAGGGTTTTTAGCTGCTTTTTCTGTTTCATACAGCTTCATCTTATGTTTTAATTCGCGATGCAGGCCCCCCATCATCAATTGATCCTCTGCTAGAATTAGCTCCTTCTGTTATGCCAACAAACATACAATTCAAAACTGTTTCTTCAAGTATAAATGAATATAAGGTTGCCCCTACACTGACCTTTCTTCCTCGTGAGGGTTTCGGGAGGGAGTACACAGTACCCCGTAAATTCGTTCGCTTTTTATTGTCATGAAGGCATCTTTGCCCCATATGATCGATTATGAAAGATACTCTGTCGACGCAATCATTTCCGCATCGCGAGCAAAATTTTCTTGAAGAATCTCGTTCAAAAAATTGGCAACCCCTGTATTAAAATTCCCCATTTATACTTTCGAAATAAGATTACTCTAGACAATTAGCGACCAAACAATTGCACATACGACAGCAATTGCTGCTTTCACACACGTCAGAATATATAAAAATATTGCAGCCTCAAGCGAAGAATTGAAACTTTTAATTTGGGTAAATACGCTACACGAAAAATTTCAACAAGCCATAGCAACCAACGGTAGAGCTAGAAAACGAGATTTCTTCGATGAGGTGATAGATACCGAACATAATATTGATTCCACGCTTTACGAATACCAGCGACAAATGAATATTCTTTTATGCGCAAAACTTTGTCACATTTTAAATACAATATAAAAAATTGGTTTAATCTGTAGAGTAAGCAGACCTGCACACTAAGCCCCATAGTTTGACACTCATGATACGATAGCCATCAAATGAAAGAATGTGTAATCCAATCTGAAGCAGAACATTCTGAATAGAAAAATCTGTGGTCATACATGCCACCTCCATGCGCACATTTTCTCTGACATGACTCCCAAATCGATGAAGATTTTCAGATGTGATCCATTCACCTTCGTCATCAGACGAGGAAGATATATTCGAGTTGCTTTCTATATAAACACTCTGGGATTGATCTTCTGTTTCTTCAGTAACCAAATTATCTTCCAGTTGCAAATCATACTCGTTTATCAATTGTGTTGAAGTCAAATTAGCAGCTGATCCTTCTTCATTCATATAATCAGAAACTGAAGCATTTGCAATTTTCTCCTCTGAGCAGGTTCGAGTTCCATTCCGATTGTTTTGAAACAGTTCATCTGGGGTATATTTATGTACTTTCTGGCTTTGCTCCAAAGTATTGTCAATAGTCGTGATACTGAGAGGGCTCTCTCTTAATTCAGTCACATTGCCCGTATTGCGTTGTAGCATCAAAGTCAAAGCAATGACTTCAATGTCAGTGCTGCTGAGAAATCCCCGATCACCGGTTAATGCTGAAAACTTTTCAACAAAATCTATACATTCTTTAGAAGGAGAAAGAACATTAAGAGAATGAGGGAGCAGGCTGACATGCCTCCGAGCGTGATGGTCACGAATTTCGGCCGCAACCGAGGGAGTGCAAAAGAATTTATTGCCCAAATTCTCTATTCTTTTCAAACGAATAAACACGCCGGTATCTAACACAACCTGTTCGCTGAATCCCGCCATTTTGACAAAAGTGAATGCAGTTCGATTTACAAGTTACACGCCATCACTCAATTACCAAATCAATATGCAGTCGATTTTGTATACCGCATATTAAGATAAGAGGCAAAGTAAAAAGAACGTGTTTCGAAAATAGACAGAATCGAGTAACTCAGAAGATATGTGATGTGGTGAGTCACTCATGCGTATGGTTCTTTTGACACAGCAGGCTCGATGCATGCTTTCACGCAACGAGCTCAAAACAGAAGGGCTTGTTATATATCTTGGTGCTTGCATTAAACTTGCTTTTGAAAATTTGTTATCCCATCGTGGCAATCACAATATGTAGCAATGTATTTTAGAGGGTATTTAAAATTGTTAGTTGCCTTATTTTCTCAATTTAAATTTCCCACTATGATTCACAATTTGGTTGCAGACTCCCTTTTTGTTTCTACGTTGTAAGTTCATACACTCCAGTATCATATGCCAAATTCATTTCGGTCATTGTCCTTCCCTAGTGACAGCGAACGTGGTGTTATCGTCTTGCTGGCCTTTAGCATTGATGCATACCTTATATATTACATTGACCTTCATGTCCTATATTTTTTTAGCACTACTTTTACCCGAATCAATGTGGTGGCATTCACAGCTTTTTAAGCTGTAATCATACATACTATTTTAAACTTCTCTCGAACTGATTCAATGCTCTTTTCAAGATAGCCTGAATACTTTGGAAGAGGTTATTGAGAGAAGCATCTTAGCATAGCTTCTCACAGCAGAAACTTTTTGTACCTACGGAAATTAGCACAAATCTATAATGAGCAAAAATGTTAGCACATGGTATAGTTCAGTAGTTGGCATTAAATACGCTACAAATTCGATTGTGCTAATCATACTAGCGTTATGCGCATAGGGCCCTATCTTTTCGGTGCATTTTGTTCATTAGTTATGATTTGAAGTTAGTATTCTTATTCTCCATATGAAGAACATGGGAGATTGGCTACGAGCACTGCGCATTTGTAATGCTTAAAATGCCATACCGCAGTAAAATTCTCCCATAAAGTACAAAAAAAATTGCAATATCTTTTATAATCATATCCCGAAATACTACTATCAAAACTAATACAACGAGATGATGATCGGTTACATTAATCTACTTATTTACGGCCCTCAGATTAATCTTATTCTAACGCTATAATACGTAACAACAACGACACGTTCCGTCTAATTCCTCTGTGGTCTACAAAATCCGTTCATTCCTTACAATATCAATTTTATATGTGTGATCATTGCTTTTTAGTATAAATACCCTACCACCTTACCTCCAATTATAATAATATAAATTACCTCTAATTAGGAAAGTCTAATCATGTACACTAAAATGAATATTTTAAAATGTGCATAATATTTTTAAATTATTCTCCCTCGTTACATCAATATAAACAAACTTGCAAACGAGGCCAGTCGAAGCAAACCATAATTTTCCATTATAGTTTGTTCATGTGAAATAGGATAAAACATCGATACTAACAGAAAAACTATGAGCGTTCATCCTCTTATAAATGTAAAAATTAGACTCCATCAATTACGCAGTAGCTGACGGTAGTAGAAAAAATCAATGCCTATCCTAGACAAGGCTTCCTTAAAAATTTGTGAAGACATGGTCTACTGAAAGTCAATCTACTAAAACATAAAATTTACAATTTTTCACAAACAGTAATTCAGAGAATAGGCTTTATCACGATGCTAAAGCTTCGATTTTACCGGAAGAACAGTCAACAACTTCTGGTATGCGGCGTCCTTATTAAATAGCATTAAATACCACCTGAGTGCTTTGTCACGAAGATTTAAAGGAAATCTGGCAATTCATACAATAAAGCAATTTAGGAAAGTAAAATGACTACTTCGAGCAAATTTCAGCACATGAAATAATTACAATAAAAAATGGAAGAAATATTCCATTTAGATGAAATACTCTCAGGAAAGTAGACGATCTTACTTATTCAAAATAAGGGATAGAAACGGAATCCGGAGAAATTCGCTCTGCTTTAACAAATCTTCCAGTTTTGTAATGCTCGCATTGAAGCAATCCTCCTTTAAATACTACAAATCAAAAATAATATTTCAGAAAGAATTACTCTACAGTAAATTTAATATATACAAAAATTGGACTACAGTGCTTTGCTTAAAGGTAATTATTAACAGAAAACAAGTCAATTCATTCCTAATAGGGGAAAATTTCTTTTATACACATAACTAGTGACTAAGAAGATATCTTAAAATCTGAATAACTATTAATCGTTAATTTCTGAGAAGAAAATGCAAAAACTTGTTTTTGCAACATGAACTAATTTGCATACATGAGTATTACATAATCATTTTCAAAAACAGATAGCAGCATCTTAATTTATTCGCCAAATCTAGGTACTCTAGCTATAATCAGCATACCTCTGATGATGATAGAAGCACGTTAAACATACGCAAAATGGCATCGCTTATATGACCTGTCCGTTTAGCATGTTCGAGGAGCTTTAGTTCTATCACTTCTAGAAATTTTCTCCATATCTTGCGCTGTCCAGTATTATCGAAAGCTGAATTTATATTGAAGGAAAATTTTCACACAATTTTAAATATTAATATAATCAGTCAAGTTCAACAGTTAATATGCACCGGAAGAACTCCAGATCGTGAAAAGTTAAAGCGATTTCAAAGCTTCAATTACAGGCTAATATATGAAATCAATGACTACATAAATTCCTTTTAAAAACATCCTTTCAATATAATGTAAGCCATTATTTTACACAGAATGCAGGTTCCGTTAAGCGTTGCTAGCTAGTAAAATTTAATTTATATCATGATTGTGCTTCTTGCAGTAGAAACTACTACAAGAAGCAGTAGCTTTAGCACAAAGTAATTAATTATCAGGAACAAAAACTGAACAAATAGAATTCATTGAAAATGATAATTTAAAACATAACTTACAGAAATGCGCAAATTGATACATTAATTGAGAAAGGGTTTTACATATGACGTCAGCCAAGGCTGGTATCTCAAAAACAGAAAGGGCACTCAATTCGACATAATCTTCCAGTAATAGGTCACTTCCAAAACAATGGATATAACAAAAAGGCAACAAGCTTATAATAATTGTGAGATCTATCAGCAGTGTAATTTTATCACTTTCACAAATTTTACAATCGTTGCCATGATAGCTCAAATGTTGAAAACTTCTGAATATCATCGACAAGGGAGACAAAAACTAGCAGAGCGCTGGAAAGAGCAATAGACAGTCTTACAAAAAAACTGATTACGCCGTTAGAGTAAAATCCAGCAGACATAACTACACAATGCATGCTTATTTTCAAAAAATTGAAAAATTAACACACAAAAAAAACGGCTCCTGGCCAAAAGAAGGACGAATTTTTAAAAAAGTATTAAGTTAATTAATTATTGGAAGTAACAAAACGTATAAAATGAATGACAAATTTATATATTTTACAACTATTACAAATTTGACAAACAGCGGATTGCTAACACACTGTAAGCAATTTTAACGAACAATTTACCATCTTTCCACACAATTCATGCAATTAAAAATGTTTTTAACACGATATAAACTAAGCAAATGTAGTAAATGAGGGTGTCAACAAATTAAATATAAACGCGGAGAGCAAACTCTTGCATGTCATGTATGCTTAAATTCGCAAAAAATATTATAGCGCTATATCCACATTTCCCAGTTGTCGTGGGATTGTAAGAGTGTGTAGAAACGTACAAATCCTCAAAGTATTCTATACAAAGAATTTTATTTATTTACATGAATTTAACATATTTTATGTACCTCAAGGATGTGTTAGTAAGATAAAACTGTAAAATAGTTTTATGAGCTACTACTGCTAAAGGATACACAACAGAACGTAGAATCGCAGAACCAAAATATAGATTTGCCTTAGGCCCTTTCAATTCCTTAGTAACATCAAATTCGTTGTGTTTGCTATCATGATTAATCGAGTAGCTGTTACTTGTTGGCTGCAATTTATCATGCTTTGTGGGGACTTTCAATGAAGGAAAACAGAGACAGCATTCCACAAGCATCCGCCATAAAGTAGAATAAAAGCTTTGAGGCTTAAGCAACGGTATTAAACCATTTTTAGGAAAGAAAGAGAATAAAAATTGCATGCCATCTACGTAGCTCCTTAACAATTTTTCATTAAAAGCTTGATCATGATGATTTTTTTTTGGCTCATAGTCCATAGTAGGCATGTGACATGCTGCTGTAGCTGGCATAAGAAATGTAGAGCTTAAGCTTTCCTGCCAATACTTAAGTAATTCTGTAAGTAAGTTTGGAAGCAGCTTTATGAATTGTTCCGCAAATATTTCTCCACACTGCAACAAATTCCCAAAATCAAATAGAATGTACTAAAATCGCAGTGCAAATCAACATGAATATACTCAACTGCTTACATGTTTCAAGCCGGTCAAAAAAATTGTTTGCATGATAGCATGCTTTTCCATCACTGCAGAACCATCTTTAAAAATAGAAAGTAAGCTACCAATTTTCAAAAAGTGTATACAGGCTTCCAAGAGATGCTGGTGATCCCATAAAATAGTTTTAGATCCATAAGTGTGAATACGTAGAGACCATTTCCTGAATAACAACATCATGAATTATTATTTTTAAAACCATGTGACAGCCTTGCCGTTTCGACAATAAAAAACATGCAGAAAGCATGTAATAGTCTAGTTTCCTATAACTTTCAAATTTTGAAACCCTATTTTCCAGTAAAGATCAACATACTTGAGTATGGAATATACGAACAAGCAAAGTAGAGTAACAAATTTCCTTGCCCTGGGGTTATCAGTGATGCTGCCAGGCTCTAGCGAATAAATTTGAAACCAACTCTGTCATAAAAAGTTACAGCACACCAAGAAAGAGATATTTTTCGAAGAAGAGAAGAATGACATCCACTTTGATATCCCTATCTTCAAAAAAACAAAAACAGAGGGCTGCAAGCGTTTTAACTGTCCAGGAAGAAAGGCAAACTTCTTTTGTTATCCGGATAGATAGGGCAGGATAAAAGAACCCAAAAGAGGGAAATTATAGAATGAAAGTTTTCACAAGGGTACTATAGATTTGATCAATGAAAAATAATTCTCTACTTTGTTATAGACTCCAAAAAATTATAAATAAGCCATCCGTACTAACTATTTTATTATTTTTGGCCCATCAAAAGGAAAGATTTTGAGAAAAAGCATAACTAATTGTCAAAACCCGCTACTACGCTGGCAAAACGAAGCATACCAAGCATAGGGCCACCAATTTAATAACTCCTACACCATTTCCAAACACAAAAGAGGTTGCTATTGCATTGCAAAACTGAGAAAAGTCGATCAACCAAGTAGAGGTGCTCAAATCTTCTGTAGAAACAAATCTCTATTAAGAGCGTCTATTTTTATGTTCCATAGCATAACATTCGAAAGAGTAACCTTGCACTTACATATTTAAAAAGCAAAAAGTGTGCTTATTTTAAATAAGCAAGCAGCTTAAAGTATTTAAGGAACAAAACAAGATATAATACTAATAACTAATAGGAGGGAGGGGAAACTGGTAACGAAGTATTTTGCCTTGCGGCTGCTCCATTTTTTCAAAAAGATAAAGGAAACCTTTACATATTTCATCTTCATATATCAAGGCAGTCACTACAGAGTAGAGATATTTTAACAACAACAATAGCAAATTATGCAACAAAATAAGTGTGTCAAAAACTTAACGTCACAGTAACACAAACGTTCCTATAAAATTAGGGATACTCTCACATCAGTTGCTAAAAGACAGCACACGTTCATTAAAGCTGCCTATAAAAATAGGCGCATCTTTACATACTTTTTCTATTATGACAACACTTAAGACTAAACTAGCATAGTACTAACTAACATAGCTGACCTTCGCTTAGTGAAAGGATTGAAGAGGGTGACCACAAGCAACATAGGATATCAAGTAGAACACAACCAAGCATAGTGGCACTGAAAAGCAGATTCGGTTTTGACTTTTGTTAGAACATAAATAACAGGAAACACAGCATTTGATCCAAGTAACACTGCACTCACTCATTCGACCATACCTGTCTGGATACATACAAATGATATCATTTCCCAAAACAGCCGCCGCATGTGCATACAATTGTGATGATAATGTTTCTAGATTGGTACAGCGAGGAGGTGTGGGCGAAGCAGTGTGCGGATTTCGTCTCTTTTCATTCGCATAGAGTAAGCATTGCAGAAACAGATTGTCCTCATTTTTCAAATAATGAAGTTTGCTAGGGAAAAGTTCCGGAAAAAATAGATTATAAACAAACAAAAAACGCGAAGATAACAAGTTATCAGACATTCTGTTCGCTGTCTGAGGCAAATAGTTGCATCGAATTTCATCAATACACCGGGACCAAAAATAAGCAAGGATAGAAACTGCGGGATTCCATAATTTTTGTTGGGTATGCAACACCAATTTTTGGCTCTCATCCGCAGCTGCACCGAGAGCTCCGATCGATTTCGCTACGACTTGAGTCGTGCTGTACATAGCCGACGAAGCCATGACGATAAACAGGGTTTCCAACAAAAGATAGTCTTTCGAAGGCTTCAAATGAAGAAACTTGCGGTCAGCAATATTTTCATTGTATAATTTGAATGAGTAGTAATGAAAAACCGGGGTACTTCTTAAGAGGGTGCAGCATTCGTCATATAAAGTTTTCATAAACGCTTGATTAAAAATATGAAGAAGCTGCATAATTTTCTTATACTCCGCGAGGGTGCTACGAGAGTAGTATTCCGGGAACGATGATTTAGCTCGTACTCCTTCATTTGAAAGTGGCGTAGGATAACAAATGCAAATTACGAAATTTTCAGCAATTTCATTCATAATATGCGCAAAATAAGAAATCGACATGTAGTTCTTTATGTGAGGCTGATTTTTTATCGCTGGGATTGCACTACCTTTTATGAATGCCATCTTATTGTTCCATCTGTCTAAAACAAGTGGGATAGTAGTGCAGACAGCAAATCTAGCTGTTATTAGCGCCAAACAAGAGCTTAGTTCCATCGCAAATGGACTGCGGAATAAATTCCATGATTTTACTCCGTAAGAGAAATTTTGGAAAACTCTCGAGGGGGAAGATTCGCTCAAGCAAGTCATATTGGCAACCGGATCTTCTTTACATCGTAGCATAAGAATACTCGTAATACTTTCAATAATTTCTGGTAGAAAAATTGGAATCGAGCTAAGCCTTTCACAACATGCAAAAAAAAATCGAAATATTGTATCGTAATAATCATCAATAGCCACAACAAGCGAGTTATAACTGCTGGATCCTCGTATATTTTCCTGGCTATGGTCCAGCTTCACCAGCATATTCGGTGAATGAATTCGTGGAAAAGCAGCCTGAAGCATAAAAAACGGTTGGAATTTGTTTACAGAGTTGGTAATTCCCAGAAGCGATAAATCATGATTCATCAACTTTTGTTTTTGAAACAATGAACGACCCACTGCACAAGGAGTGCTGTTTTCGGGTACATTCATTCCAGTTACTGTACTATTTTCTTCATCATGTGGCTCTTCACAGAATAACGGTTCTGTTGCGACTATCTGTATACACGAGAAATCCTTGTTGCAATCCCAAGAGGTATTAAGTTGCTGCTCCAGAGCAGAGGAAGGTTTGTCAGAATCATTTCGAATTGCCAATGTGAATGATTTCAAAAATAAAACAAAATATTTATTAAGTGTAGCAAAATTACAAGTAGTGAAATATTGCTGCATATGCGGAGCATGTTGTAGCAAAGAGTGTTGGGCTGAAATATATTGAGCAATAAGCCCAACAACGAGACAATAAATTTCTATTGTTAGGAGATTTGGTAAAATGCTACAAGCAAAACCAGCAGATTGTTCCAACTTTTGCAAAGAATTCAGTAATGCTGCATTGCTGCTTGAAATAATTCTTAAGTGAAAACGAATTGCATAGTTCAATAGTAGGAGACTCGGCATCGCCATTTCCTGAAAGTAAAGGGATCGCCGAAATTCCTCCATTGAATGAGAACGCACAAATTGTAGAGCATTAGATAACAATGAATAAACAGTTGAAATGTCCCCGTTGGCTAATCTTTCTTCCAGCAAAGTGCCAAACGAATTCTCTGTCACAAGCGAATGTCGCGGCATCTTCGGTACGAATTGAAAAGTTTTAATACCATTAATCGACGATAGGCATAATCTGATATTCGACAAAAGGAAACTGCTACTTTCGGTGCAGGCCCTCTTTCAAAGCAACCAGAACACAATCTTTCGCTGATCGTTTGATTTCATGCTCTTTAAGCGCAAACCGAAGCAGTATAATCCATCCGCAGAGGTGCTACTGGGTTTAAGGGATTAATGAGAATGAAGCAATTCCTATTGTCTTAATACAGGCAAAATGAATGAGGGTTTCAATGTTTGAAATGTGCGCTGCCCTTATACACGAGCACTTTCGGCTCATTTCTTGTCGCTACCAAGTACATAACTTCATACGAAGTCGCTCACTCAAAAATGGGTTTAAAATCAATAACAGTTAGCCTCTAGCTTTATTGCCATTTTCAGCTCTCCCTTTGTCTATGCTATAAACGCAAGAGCTTAGCGCACCTAGAACAAAAGTATGCAGTACTCCTCTTTTCCTAATTTAGGCAAAGTCTGCACTATTTTTGAAAGTTATTGGAGAAAAGAGTATCCTAAGAAATAATTATCCTTTTCTCGTGCAAATCATTTTTTGCAGCACAGTTCTACTGTTCATAATTCTGTAGTGGGATTGACGCTTCTAATATCCTTTACTTTGAGCATTTTTATAACTTGAAAGAAGAGGAGCTCGGAACTTACCCTCCTACTCTGCCTCATCTTTTTTATTTACCATGTTTTGTAAAGAACAATCACATTTTGCCCTCTCGATGTCAATGCTGCAGCTCATTTCACTCATAAAAATATGAAATAAAGAAAATCAGCATCACAATTTTAATATATTTTGTAAGTTTACTAGCATTGCTATATAGTTTTGTCAAAAAGCTGCTTTAGGCTCATCATAAACGGTCAGAGGCATGATGAATTATTCTTTTATTCACTCGAATGACAGCCGATACAGAATATTTAAAAAGGTCGATCTTAAACCATCTATAGTAATGAAAATCATTGTACAATGAAGACAGGAAAACCTTTTCTATCCAGAAAGTGTTCGAGGTATAAGTTTCTATACTACGTACATGAAAGTTGTATGGCGACAGTAATATGATCAGGGAACATGGGGCTTGCAGAGAGAAAATTTTCTACGGCTGAGTAAATTGAAGCTAGCACTCAATCTAAACTTAGCGGACTAGAACAGTGAGATGTAACTCCATGTATATCTAAAGTATTCTACAACAGGTCACTGCATCAAAATTATATTCACGATTCACATGCAATTTCAAAGTCAAAAAAAAAAATTTTAATCTATCGAGTGATAAAACTCACCCTACTTCCCCAAATGTTTCACCCGAGATGGTAAGGCAGTAATCCGTCAAAATTCTGGTTACCCGTAAGTTCTCCCTTTGCAATAATAACCCAAATCACCAGCTCCAATTCTTGAAGTTAATCTTTGATTGTAGAGGCTTACACATTACATTGCGTCATAATACATTCTTACACTATCGCTTCGTGCAAGGTGCCACAACTTTTGAGAACACTGGGAAATAATGCATAGTCATATCATTCCAAATCACAGTTAGCAACTCGAGATAAATAAATTTACATGCAGCTATTGCTACACAAACCAGTAGCCACCTCTCCATTGAAAGGACCATGCCAGTATATGAATATTGCAAAACAGCTCATCCGTAAGTATTAGTTTCTATCTCAGGAATTCCCTCCATTTTGATTAGACATCCTTGATAGTTGTAGTGGCAATATGCCACAATAGTACAAGCTTACCCAAAAATTCCATTTTCGTTATGAACTAAAATCATGGTAGCGTTACCCCAGATTTGAAAACATAAAATTTTGTACAGACCAGGACCAGACAAGTAAAAAAAAAGAGAAAACACAAATGTTACTTCCTATTCCATTCACACAACGCGCGATATTATAACGGAAATTTGCTTAAATCAGACCATTTAACAGCTGGACATAGTTTTTACAAACGATCACGTGACAAACAATAGAAGCCGAAACATGTTTGAAACCTGCTAAATTGCTTGAGACTAGCCATGTTAAAATTACATTATAATTCTGCGATATTCTCTTGTGCAAGTAGTCAGTAATTCCCGAAAATATTGAAAAAGAGCATCATACATCAAAACAAATTTTAAAAAATAATATTGCAATGTTACAAAATGAACCATGCGATCGTAATCCCATTCAATAATACCATAGCACTTTCTCAAACTAAGTTGCATCATAAGGGTACTGCCAGCAGATCAAGTATTTTTATTGTAATTTTGGCCACGGTCTGCTTGTAGATTATGCGTATTGAAACAATCGAACGCAGTCGGAAATATCAGGGTAAGAATGGATGAAAGAGTTCAGATCCCACAGAAAAATTCTTTGAGAAGGCTATCGCGTGCAAAAGTATAAGGACTGAAACCTAAAATAGAGAATTCATTCTGTGTAATGCGTAAGATAGTATTATACAGAGAGGAGTTTAAGAAATAAGATACTAATTTTGCTCATCTTTAGTTTAAGCTACTCACGGGGAAACTAGCAAATAAACAATAGTCAATTATTTTTGATGAATTCAGAAAATGTAAGAGCCATGGCAATAAATATACCCTGTAAACTACGTACTACAGCACTTACATAATGTAGAAAGCCTTTATCCTCAGAGAAATTTGAACATTGAGTTGCTTTGTTTCTTGTTCTGCCTTTCTTCATATTTCCGCTTCTGTTCATCAGTCATCTTCTCCAGTTTTTCCCTCTTCTCATTATTCTTCAGGATCCGCTTTTTTTCTTCTTGCTGACCATGAATGAGAAAATACTTCACATTGTTTATAAGCATCTAGGTATATGTTGTGTTTGCTGATACTGCCACAATTATCTTACGCGTCCATTTTAAACTAATAACTAAGTTAACAAGTTCCTTAAAATAAACATAGCTTGACCTCCTGATAATCTTCACTATTCATTTTGGCCTCGGTGTCAATTGCATTACGCTTATTTTTCAGGTTATTGCGAACCTAAAAAATATAAATTACATTACAGCAGTAACATTTTCCAATTTGTCAAGTAAGAATAAAATAATGTATTACAAGAAAATGTAAGCCGCAAAATCGAACTTTTTCTAAAACAAATATCCATTGAACAGTAGAACAACCAACCTTATCAGGAATACGTATATTCACTGCAAAATCCACAAGAGCCATAACTGCTCTGAACAGAGGCCTATTTTTGATGTAAAATGAATAAAACCACAAAATTTCAATATCACGAGTCAGAGCAGTTTACAAATAAATGTTTCGATGATGAAAGCAAAGTACCAACAGATCAGAAAATGAAAGCCATGAATTTAAGCAAACAAAATAAAAACTCCAACAAATCTTTTTGCAGCAAGTATTTGAAAAGTAGTGGCGCATACAGAAACAGATGGCTAGAAGTAAAAGAGAAAATTCCTTTAAATAGGCTATCAAAATGCTTATTCCAATATACATCTATATCAGGAAAGTAGAAAACATAAAAACGAAATAATTACAAGTATAGCTTACTGCAATTCCATTGATTTTTGAATACTAGGCGCTTTTAAAACAACACATAATTTCGATCTGCAGGGATTAGACAAAATTTTGATTAAAATTCTTTACATTGCAATGTAATTGATAACTGTTTGCAAAGCAAGATTTTAATTTATCTACAGCTAGATTACTATTCAGAAAAACTTTTTCAAGTGAAATACATATATTGTAAATGATTAGCAATATGTTCAACCATCTCAAATATAAAAAGAATATGAATACTTTATGAGATCTTAGCTACAATTGCTAAAACAGCCATTATAAATGAGATATATTGTATATACGCATGATAAAGTATAATTTTAATTCCTGGCATCATCTAATCAAAGCATCGCATTTTACTTCATCACAGCAAATTCAAATTATAGAAGCAAAGCAAAATTTAAAATATAAGCAGCTACAAAATAACAACGAACGAGTCTCTTTTGTTCTTTTCAGATGCACGATCCGAGATGTAAATAAGATCGATGTAAATCGAATTGCTTTGAAATAATTTCATTGGAGGACTTTGCAAAATTTGTTCGACGACCTCAGATGTCTCCGCTACGACACAGAAGTTATGGTCTAATTCCCCCTTCCACACTTTGCAATGCGTTTTCTGAAAGTATGACAATACTTTGAGAAAATTCAATTTCAAAGCAAATATAAAGTTTAAAGCAGGCAAAGAAAGCAGAATGTAATAGTTACATACCGGCATCCATGAAAGTAAAGCATGCATCTACTATTATTTATAGTCCTTACGAGTTCTTTGTATTCATTCAGAACTTGATTGAGCTCCCTCTTTCGGCATAGTGCAAAAGTTACTGTGTCCTAAAATAGAGAATATAAATGAAATCATCTTCAAAATAATTTACTTTTTGCGGCAATCTTGTATGGAACACGATATGAAAAAACCGACTAGCGTGTCCAAGGTAATTTCTATGGAAATTACATCCTCGGTTTTCTGAATTAATGAGAGAAGACGATGTCTCCATATGCATTGGCGAGGAATGCACTGCAGTAAATATATTAAAAAGCAAAAAGATAAATTTTAGTAATTACAACAAGAACTAAAAACACTTAGCTATTGCAAAGATACAATTGCAAGAATAAACAGCCCGTCCAGCTTACATTCATCGCTAAATGCATGTTTCGGCAGTTTCTTCGGCCGCTTGCAAACACTTCATATTGATGCCACTTGCGCATTCGAACGTACGTATCCTTGAAACCGCGAGCAGCAAAATTTTCCGCCAAGATAGGCGCAAATGCTTTTACCCTACAGTGATGGTATGGCATAGTGGAACAAGTGTTAGCCTTCTTTAGCCAAAACGTTTAAATCTTTGAAACACTGCTTGCATAGTAAAATTAGCATCAGAAGAATATCTTACCAAGAATCGACCATTCTTTTATTATCAGCCTTTCCTTTCATGGCATATAAAAGGATCAACAAAAAAAAAACTCCAGCGGAGATGTCCGTCCAAATCATCGGTTTCATCAATGGCATGGGT
The DNA here is from genome assembly GCA_015476325.1 of Cardiosporidium cionae. NCBI lineage: Eukaryota > Apicomplexa > Aconoidasida > Nephromycida > Cardiosporidium > Cardiosporidium cionae. The sequence continues at coordinate 64,748 of JADAQX010000035.1, forward strand.
AAAGTCTTCGCAGGGTGTGCTTTTAGATATTACACAAAAAATAAATTCGTGAAAATAAAATATGTAAACAAATCAGAGTAGTTATTAATTCGACAATAATTAGGGGAAAATAAAGAAAATGTTCCACGTTAAGTTGGCATGAGTAACAGAAAAGCAAAGGTACCTTCTTTTCTAATGCCAGGTGTATTTGATGAATCATCACGTTCAACGGATATATCAAATTCTTCTGTATCCAAAAATGAGTATTCTTCAGCTTCAATTGAACTTAGTTTCCTCAAAGGATTGATAGAAAAATTCAGGGTCGCTTTTTCTATCGCCAATTGGGGATTAAATTCTGCGTAGACAAGCCAATTGAAAAGTAAAAGAGTGCTGTTATAACTTCTACGCATCTAATTAACTAACCAGAGAATAAAGATAGATTCAAGTAGCAAGCTTGCAAACATTATACAAAAAAAAACTTGTTTGCTTTTCAAACAATCAATTCTGCAAATAGCATATGCATACAACTATTCAATTAGCGATGAATAATCCATAATCCACCTACCTTCAATGAAATGAGAATTTTCTCCTGTATTTGCCAATGGATAAACTGCACCAGCGCAGAGTAAACAGCATATTCCAACGTATACAGGAAGTGATCCTATTTTTATAATTCTTTGATTCATGGTGCGAAAATGATCCCACACTAGCATTTAGGCGCTATTCAGCTTCTAGGGAAGAATCTTCAAAGTAGGGATAGACAGGTGGTTGCGGTGTCACACGAGTTCACGTACGAATAAGAGAGTTCATTTACCCATACCCAAATAGAAGCCAGCCTTATTCGGTAGCAGATTGAGAGAGTGGAAACAGTAGGATAAGAAGAACGAACAAAAAATAAGCAATTTTGTCAGTATATTTTCCAAAAGATAAAAAGCTTAATTGGAAGTTGTGCTAGTAATTTTTTGTATCTGGGAGTACAACCTGCCGAATTTTTGGGCGTATGAGCAGACGGCAGCTTGAAGTGTGGCATTTTTTCCGTATATTACTACATCTAATTGTTGGCTTCTATACAGATAAGCCAACTATACACATGCTCTACAATATACCTAATTCGACGATAAAGTAAGATAAAGGAAGAAACCTCACCGTCCCAGTAAAACTAGTTGCAACAGATATAAATATTTCTGGCAAATGTACTGTGCAGCCTCGATAGAAAAAATAGAAGAGAAAAAGTATAAGTGCTATCAGTCTATGCGTTTACGAGATGTGCGCATACATTACTGCAGATATAACAGACAGTCACAGTCAACTTTGGATGAGACTGGACAAAGCTTTTCATGTGTAAACACCTCTAACTGTCTGGCATCAGTACTAAGTCAGCCACCAAATTTTTTGAGGGAATGGTTAAATGATTAATTCATGAATCTGTTTTGCATTGTACGTCTACCGCTTCCCTGCAGGATCACGGAAGCTCTTCGAGTGTATCATTGCGTGAAATATTTCAAAATTCTGAACAACTACTTTTAATTAGTATACGAATAAGCTCAAAGTCGGTTTCATTACAAGGCTAATTACTGCCTTATTCACTTATACAATAATTCCCAAGTAAATCAAGTAGTTCGCCAAAGAAAAGGCTTTTAATAGCCATTCCTTTCCTCAAATATTTATCCTTCAATCTTCAAGTTTACAAGATGTTTTACTTTACCTTGTTGCCACAAAGCAAGCACAGCGGACCAAAAAGCCTTATGCTTAGCTATTTGAGTTGTTACCCTAACCGCTTAGAATAAACATTTCCTATTCATTTGAAGTAAATCAGCTGCGCAAACCATTCAAAATTCAATAGATCACCGAGTCACTTTTTCCATTATCCAATTGCGTAAAGTAATGCACTGTTAGTTAGCACTTCTTTTTGAAAAGACTAAAAGTAGTCCTATCACTAAAATATTACAAGTACCGCAGAAGGAATCGTTCGTTCATTGAGATTTATAAGACGGGTTCATCTATGCTACGATGCTCGCAGAAAATTTCTCAGTAAAATACATTGTTGCATGGCTCATGCACAAACGAAACTCGTGACCATCTGACATGACCATCTATTCGACAAAATTCAGTAACAAATTTGCAACTCTCTGTCAAACTCCTGCTTCCATTTTTAAAATACAACACTTCGAGATTTTTTTTCCTTTTTAATTTTTACGATATCTCTTTGTTTTACTAAGGTATAAAACGCAAGAGTAGTTAAAAACATAACATAGATATTACGTTCTGCAAACAGACATATGCTTATTATAAGCAAACAGTGGGGAGCGTCAACCGCAATAGGATGTTGTGCGAGCGAGCTAGTTAACCAAAAGTTAAATTTATGTAATAGTGCCGTTTTCAAACAATGTAAAATTATATCATGAATTCAAATATAGAGAAAATTGAGCATAGTGTCCATGGTAAATGTCAAGAACAGCAACGAATTGATCTGACATCACAATTGGGGATCAACGAAAACTAAGCCTATTCAATTATTCCTTTTTCGAGGCGTATGCTATTTATTGACAAGCAAGTATAACACAACAGAAATGTTCATTAAAAGTGTAACATTTAATTGTTCAAATGATCAACTCTCTGCGGAATTCTGCATTGTTCCAAATCGCATAGCGGTTTCACAAGTAGTAAAGCCACTTGTGTCCTGAAATAAAATACTACAAACGCCAATTAAAATGTTCAATAGCTTTCACAGTAATTTTTTTGCATCGAATTCCCTTGTCCAAGCAGTATAAAGAGGAAGGATTCACCAAGACTTAAAAATTCCGCTAAAATTTTTGTACTAAGTTGTTTGAAAAACCGTTTAGCATTTTTTTTAGCACTATATCCTCATTCTAGAAACAGAAAATACCACTTAAAAAAATAATATTTTAAAAAGTCAGAAATTTAAACAAGAAGACCATTTCTTTGACGCACTTTCAAGAGAAGTAAATAGTGGGTAACCTAGCATCCTCTTGCAGTTACGGGATCTAGAATGACTTTATTTCCAATGAGATTACAAACTGTTACATTTTACCACTTCAACGAAGACAATTGGAAATTTTGCTTATGAAAATTTTAATCAGTTCCGAACTCCCAAAATCAATAAATCTACCTACCAAAATTTTTTGACCTAATAGGCACTGCAGAACTTGGTTCCTCTGAAAAGGTGGAGCTTAGTAGGGGGGCCTTAGGTGTATAGCGATCTATAAATTCCATTAAAAAATTCCCTATGCTTAAGCTCAAATAAATAAGTTTTCAATGGCATAAAGATAGTCGGTTATGCAAGGTGCTTGTCAAAGCTGAAGAGAAGTTGATTGAAGATATAGGTGTTCTCACCTAAGCGTTCCAGTTTTTATAAAGGCAAATCAAACTGCCACAGCCCAGCGCAGAGAAGGGAAATACAATTATCTTTAAATCGGTATACACGAATAAAATCGCTTTAAATGACGATAAAAAAATAACTTCGAATGAAGAGGTATGCCTACATTAAATTTATCCAGGAGCCAGCATTCAAATGTGCTATAAAGATGGTACCCCGTGTCTCACCATTTTCTGAGTGAAATGCGCAAGAAGAAAAAAATGAAGTCACAAAGAAAAACATCGAACAAGGATACAAAAGAGCCACGTACACAAAGTAATTCTTTCAGGTAACGGGCAATTACTTCAAAGAAAATTATGGACAGTTGATAATACACAACGGGACAAATGAAGACATTCACTACAGTATACCCTAAAGTAAAACCTTGTGTAGAGTACCTCCAAGAAATAACCAATAAAGAAGGACACAGAACCTGCGATAGTACCATTTAATACCATCAAAAGTCCCGATTTGAATGGACTTTGATTTACAAATAAGCCCTGCATTTTCAATGTAAACAACTACCAGTGATATATATATAAATTGACAAATGTTTAAGTGAATGCTATCTAAGTCAGACATAAAAGGCGTCACCATTGCTTTACAACAATCGTCAAAATCTACATCATTCAGATGAAGTATCAGTTCAGTTAATCAGTGTTAATTAAAATACTGCTAAAATTATCATTCAAGTAGGCAATAATGACTAAAACTTCCCCATATACAAAGTATTTCCATATTCATTTATTAATTTTCTTGGGAAGAGGTAAATTCGATCGTTAACACTCTATCAAAAGACAATCACTCAAGAATTGGAAAATGAGAAGCATTTCTGCATTCCAAGTAAAGGGTATCACGTCAACGCAATTTTCCGAAAAAAATATTAGGTAGATATCAGCCCTAAATTTTGCTCAACAATACCGTACATGCAAATAATTAATTTGATGTATTACCTTAAAAACACCAAGAACAAACAACGTAATCAGCGAACACACAATGGCAATAAGAAATCCGATTAAACCGCTTGAAGCCGAACCAGTGCCTGCAACGAATTGCCATACGATAAATCCAGCCAGCGGTATAATTCCAAAGGTGCAAAAGCTTCCGAACATCACCATAGCTAATTAAATGAACACATTTAATGCACCAAGAACATTTATGAATTTTACATACAGTCAGATTTCTTTTACACCCTTTCCCATCCCTATTACTATAAGATATTTCGTATAAAACTTTCAAGTATTTTCCCGTATCAGGGCCAAAAATGATGCGTCTCTTCCCTTTGGTGCATTTCGTAGCGAGAAAATTCGCTCCGTCCGTACATTAAAAATAGACGGAAACCTCTTCTTCATGTTCTATCGATGTATTAATTGCAAGTACATGAAAGAAATTCGCTTTCGCATTGGCTACTACAACGTCAATGTGCAAAAAAATTTTGCACATCATTATTAGTTCTAGCTGATAAAAAAAATTCCTTGGTATCGTCTAAAAAATGATGTAGTGCTTAGACAAACACAATCATACCACGCTTGAGTGGAGTGGAGCCATTCTCATCTTCCATGGTCAAATTTAATTCTTCCACCATCATATGTTGAATGAAAAACTCCTACAAACAAGCATCCCTAGTAAAACTAAACTTCGCTCTATGACAAAAGACGTTTATAGATCCGATACATAATAGCAATTTGAACATTTTCAGCGGTACAAAATAACAAGATTAATAAAATCAGGCTTTCGCGGATACATTGTAGAAAAATTCGTACTCTATATTTGAAGGTAATATCAACAAGCTTCTGAGCATCATCAAATGTGAAGTGATACTTTTTCGTGTATATTTCAATCATTTCATCCTTTTCTTCAGTGGGGCAATTTTCAACTTCCCTGAAACATGCAATTATACAGCACTAATCTTCTCTCGATAAATAAAAAGTATAAAAGCGGATTCTCGTGAATGCTACCGTAATATATAAATAGTATCATTGTCGTAGAAAAGCAAAAATATTACTGAATTTGAAAACAAAATACATCTAAATTACATTGCCAATTGAGCAAAAAAATCTATCATTCACGTGAGAAGTACAAACTATCATCCAAAAAGTATCTCATACATTCAATAAAAAACATACCATTCTTCTCTTTCACGTTCAGCCTTTACAAAAGCAGTTTCAGCTGTTGCGCTTACATACTGCATCAACAAAATATATCACAAAGCAAATGCGAATAGAGAATGAAAATTAACTAGCACTAGAGAGAGCACAAATGAATTTCTTAGCGGGTATTCTGCAAATACTGAAACACTTTTGAAAAAGAATAAACTACATATCGGCATGTTATTTTCAAAAATGATATACATATATTGTTCAAGGTAATGCTTTACAAACCTTAAAAACTTCAAAAAGAAACACATTAATAACCGATTGTAAGCAATACATTTCTGCTAAAATTAAGATTGTAGTTTATAAATAAATTTTACAGTAAAATAATCCTGCCTAGTAACTCAATGCAAGTAAAGACACAAACCTCGCCAAATCCCATAGAAACAGCATCGGCTAGTAAATTTCCAATGCCTATTATTACGATAATAAGAGGGGAAACTTTCGCTCCCATGGATCCCGATACAATCGCGAAGATCGTCAAGATACCTTATACGCAGCCAAATACGATTCGATAAGAAAATATCACTACACTTGAAAATGTGTAGGTACGGTAGTAAGTAGCAATTACAACACAGTACAATAAATCTAATCCTCTAAAATTCAATAGATAAATTTGGAAAAAGGTGAGCATAAATTGTGGGATTGAAAAACACACAATGAGCACCGTCAAGATAAATAAAAACACTTGCAAAGTGAATAGCTAAGAATACAAGGTGTAACATGAACTTCTGCAACGGAAAAGACTTGTGCAATGGATATTCTAAATTAAATTTTACTGGTGCTTGACCATAATAAACTCAAAAATGTTAAACATTGATTACTTTAAACTCTAGTTAAAGCTTTGCCTGTGATGAACAGAATTCAACGTTACAGGAACTCTATTGTAGCGACACAAGTAATAATTCAGGAATATATTCGCTAAAAAATTATATCCTGTACCATCTAATCCTCCAAAAATGAAAGCTTTGAAATATTCTCCGCTTGTAGTATTATGAGATTCGTGATGACCATCTACGAGCTGTTCGTAGGGCGTATCTAAATCCCTTCGTTGATGAGCCCGCCTGCATTCAAAAAGGCAGATAAAATCGGTATATCACAAGCATAAAATATTTTGCCCTGGTCAATAACTGCATGACTAAACTGAACTTCAAGTGTTTTCCCTACCAAGCAGTGGCAGCATAACCCAAGTCATTACAAATACTATAATATATGACATGAATGACTATGTTCACAGTGTAATAACATCCTCTCAGGGAGACATAACGATAAGTGCTATTTTGTTAGCACAAATCATTGCAGGAAATGGATTTTTTTCCGATGCTGTGGAAAATTATAGCCAAACACAATAGTAATTTTGAATTACAGTAAGCAACTGAAATAAAAATTCTTTCCAACTCTATCAAATTCCTCATGACCCGTTTATCGGAAATGGGCCTTTTTTCTCCCTGCACTTTTAATACAACTTATAGTAAAAACAAATAAACAGCTGCAGCACCTTGTTCCCTCCACATCCCGAGCAAGAAATGCCGTTCTAGCATCTTCAAATTTTCTCCCTAAGCTGTATCCCCCAGTTGTATTCGCTTCAATGTATTGCCCCGTTTGCGGGTGTTGATTGCCTTGGCTTATTACATCCATCCCAAGGACCTATTTTTTCCGTGTAAAACAATATTAGGCGATGAAAGCATTGCATCTCGCACAAAGAGGTAAAATCAACAATTTTCAACGTGCAACAAATAACATCCATTCTGAAACATTTTATATTCGAAAAAGGTTTAAAAATGGGGCTGGATTTTAATTTCCATGCAAGCTAACGATTCCGAGAGGTACAGTTGGAAATCCCATTCACACTTTCCGTTATTTCCATATTCATAAAAAAGGCCCAACGCCAGCAGGTCTACGATGAAATTCAACTCAAATAAGCAATGCTACATGAGCTTACTGACCTGGAGAATGCTCTTTTGTTCTAAAAAATACAAAAGTTTTTGAAAGAGTAAAGCTGTTTCTTTACAAAATTTAACAGGAAGATTAGCAATAATAGTGCTGGCGTACGTCCATAAGTTACAGAAACAAAATTTCGGAAACTGAACTCAAGCTTTACAGACAAAACAAAGAAGAGTAATAATATGAGCAAGAAAATGGAGGATTGAAACGAGACGAACTATGAAATTGAATGCAGCAAAAAATATAATCTATGAAGCGGAAATTAAAGACAAAACGAAACAACTCTGCAGTAGGCGCTTTTTGCTACCGTTTTCCAATTTCCTTACAACTCTTTGATATTCCACCATTTCTAATTCCTTGCTGGTTCCGCACCGGTGAATTCACAGCAACGCGACTGAAAAATTATGCCGCTGCGCTATTTCCGGTTAGAAGAAGTAGTCACGGCTAAATGCAACCAGTGCCCCCCCTCCGTCTACCCCCCACCCGAAGTTAGAAACCGATCGCACCTTACTGCCGTCGTACGTTGGTGTGTAGCTGGGCTGTCAGTAGATTCTGTCGGTGTAGAAACTGAATTTGCTGCTTAAGATAAGTACTTTTTCTTTCGCCCTTCATTGCACGACGAAATTTTTGGTATATAATTACTGAAACAACAAACTAATTTTTAGTGATTAGAGTGATTCTTTGTCACTATGCGTGACTCTACTTTATTGTCAATTTTTTTTCTTGCCTTTTATTTGTGCTCGATTAAGAAATCATCCTATTCCTCCGTAGTGCCAAATAGTTATTTTACCGCACAGAACATAAATTATAATCAATTGAAAAGTTTGAATTTTTAGAATTTATTGCTAGTTAGCACAGCTGAAACCTTTTTGAGACTCACCATTCTTTATAATAGCTATCGAAATAACAGTCACTGTTGGCTTGCTCTTAAGCTTGCATGCTACCAACTTTGAATAAAAAACACCTTCTATTTGCATATTCCAGTTAGAGGCTAGTGTGGTATAGTTATCTATCTCACAGTTTTATTGGTATAGTGGGTATAAAATCTAATGTGTCTTGCTGTCATGCACGCTGATTCCTCTCCTAAATTAACCCATCTCATAAGCTTCTATACACCTGAGAATGGTATCTATTAAAGCGGATATTATTCCTTTACGCTGTGTAGATTGATAGTCCGCATTTTCTGTTTCTGCAGCATTATTAAATAAAATAGATAAAATCAATTGCATGAAATAGAACGTTTGATGTGATCAGGGGTATTTTGGGACCCCGATTTGCAAGCACATTATTAATGCTTGCGGCTGATGGCTTAAATGAATCGAAAATAGATTAGTCAATTTAGGTTGCAAGACATATATTTTTTATTAACTGTCAGCTCAAACAACGTAAATTTTTTGAGGCTTCATTTAGATAGATACGTTTGAAAGGACAGTTCTAAAGGTAATGTATAATTACTTAATAACACTTTAAATACTTCGTATGCATGAGAAAAAAATAAGCAACTCTCTGTGCGTCGCCATATTCATACATAATACGGCTCTAAACATAAAATCGGAAGCATCGATCAAAAAGGTGCATCACCACAATTACACTGTAAATGCTTCCCCGTGGAAGCTGTATTCGGCACAATGGAGAGAACTGTGAGTAACTACGAATGTTCAACCGTGCTATCTCTGGACACAACCAATACGGACACAAGCTGCTCGGAGTTACAACAAGAAACTGAAAACTCAAGCTCTCTCGGGGTCACAATAGAAATTAATGATAAGGACTAACAATAAAAATATTTCCCCATCATACGAATTAAAACTACACCAAACTAAAGTTTAAACTAAGATCTTTTCATTTTATCCCTTATGAGCATGACAGGAATAGAATTTGAAGTACATTTCTATTTTTGCCAGGAAACGTACTTTCTTCCGGAAATGACACGTTTGAGCCTTCGCGTCGCTAAGTGCTGTCTATGGTTCCTATATATTTAGGTGGCCGATAATTCCTTTTGTTACGTTTGATAAGGATACGTATATTTTACCATACGAACCATTGTACTATTCCCACTTAAGTTTCATGGCGGATATGGTTTTGTTATGGTTGTGATATCGTTCCTTTCATCATTTCCAGGATTTCGGCTAAAAAATAGCAAGAATTTTTTTCATAACAAATTTTTGCATCGTTTCAACAAGGAAAAATCTGCCACTTTCGAAAAAAAACAAGATAGTCTTTAAAAGTAAAATATGCTAAGTCTAGATGTAATATTTACAAATTAAAGAAAATTTTTATATTACTAAAATGACTTGTGTAAACTAACTGGAAATGGAACCCACTCAATGAATATACAGTATACAGGAGTACGCTCAACCAAAATTAATAAGACAATTCTACCCACATTGAAATATATATAATTCCATCATCATTCTTTCCATAATACAATAAGTATTGCATGAAATTTTGTCACGTTTTTGTTTACTCTATTGATGCTTGTAAATTGTAAATGGTTCCTCTTTTCTCAATGAGTTATATATATTAACTAGCGATTCCTAAGACTTTTGTATAAAATTTGGGTTTAAAACAAACAAAGTTTTTGGGAATATTATACATTCGCTCTACATTTCAGATAACGCTGCATCACAACAGTTATTTTTGCACATTTTCTGAATACCCCCGCGGTCACCAATGAGGAAAACCTACTACAAATTGTGTTACGCAAACGAAAGTGATAATCGCATTTTGTATTCGTTCAGAAAATACTTTAATTTCTTGTGCTAGCATTTTTAAGTCATTTTGTGTCGTTAGTTGTGGATGATCGTTCAATTTATAGCCATTGTAGCAAAAATGTAGACAATGTTTCATCAACTTTTCAGAATAGCTAGAAGTTAGGAATAACCTGAAGATGTATAGATGTCCTGCTTTTTGGTTGATTGTGTGGAATTGGAAAATGGAGTAAAGCATCAAAATGTATTTTATGCAGATTTTGAGGAGCGCTGATACTTGTAATTTAATAGATAAACTTACATTCTTTATATTTTCTGTCAGACGAAATATATCGAGAATTTGCAAAAAACCGTATGTGGGATTATCTACTCGACTTAATGTAATTTAAAAAACTATTCATTTAAAACAATGAGGAGAGGTGAATCCGAGATTGGCTAACGGCATTTATTCCGTTGGTAAAAAGGCATTTTTGTAAACGCAAGAGACATATACGTTGCAGTTTAGTCGACTTACAAACTTGAGAAATTGTTCTTTTGTTAGAGCGATACAAAGGTATTAGCAGACAAAGACTATTTTACTTTATTACGAATTATGCAATAAGTGCAGAAATGTTTTTATTTTTTATTGCTACATTTTTCATGCGTTCATCCAAAATAATAGGCGGAATCATAAATTATATTATTGACCAAACATGATAACAGATCTGATTACAGTCGTAAGTCCTCTTATTGATCATCTCTTTACTAAACACTCGGAAAAGCCCGAAAAGCTGCTTCAACATCATGTTCTTTTTCAATTTTCTGATTAACTTGCATTGAATAAATGTGTGAGTTTCAAACTTTAATTTATGCAGTATTATTATATGATTTTTTTTTGGGTACTAAACACAATTAATGCCGCTAAATAATCTTATAAATTTTTCAGGTTGGTGCAAAAATATTTCTGTGCGCCCTTTCACCTTGTGCCGCTGATGATTATTACGTTTCATTCATGCTATCATATCAAAAGGTAGAAGTACCATTTATTTAGACTGGCTGATCAGTAGTGTCGAATCAAACAAAATTTTTATAGCATACTTAAAATGCCAATATGATTTTCTACTTCTTGCATGGCCCTAGCTAACTGCTGAGTTGTCAAAAGCTTGTATTAGGGAATGCAAAAATATAATTTGGAATTTATATGCCGAGAAAACATTTCAAAAAGCTTGAAAAGAAACAGAATAATAATTTATAATAAATTGATAAAGACGGTTTGTTTTATCAGATCATTACTACCTTTCCATGCTGTAATTTATTCATAAAATTTCCATATTATTCTATAAGTACAATATTGAAAGCGTTATTACACAGTCACAGCTTTTAAGTGTTTTTATGACGCTGTGCAGTATAAAAACACTAGTTTATTTATTTAATTATGAGAGGAGTCATGCTTATCCTTGCTTAGTAGAAATTCAACAAACGTATCTTTCGCAATTTCTTATTAAATGTAGCATAATCAATGCTCTTCATTAGACACCATTGTTTATTATAAAAAACTTGTAGATTTCAAAAAAATGTCTATAGTGGAAACCGACCTAACTGGAAATGCTATCAAATTATGTTCAGTCTCACAAAAAGTATACTCATTCAAGCAAGCATTTTATGAAAGTATATTTTGTATGTGCATATATTATCTAGATTCGCAAATATATTACCTATCTTCTCTGCATTAATTATACACGCAAAAAAAAATGAAATTCGAATAGACGAAATAAAGAATACGTTCAATGCTGAATGAAAAATTGTATAAGCTTACAGTGAAAATACGAGAAACTTCTGCCTAAGCATAAGAGAAAATAAAAGGGAACATGCAATCTTTTGTGATTCTGCATATAAGCATTATAAAGTTTGTGTTAATTTCCTCGTGACTGTTTTTAGAAATTAATTTCCGGATATCCAGCTTCCTAGCAGCTATACAGCATGTTGGAGATTTAGCACCTCAAACGAATACGTCGGTATCTCTACGTGTAATACGTTCAAGAAGCACGACAACTTAATTAGCATGTATGTGATTACCAATAGCAAGAATGGTGGTATAATTGAATCTGTAAATCATTCATAGAATTTAATGAAAATCAACGCAAAAAATTATTTTAATATTCGTAAACTGTAAATTTAGAACATACTGATAAATCTTTTCTTAGATAGAATTCGGGAAATGCCGATGTATTATACTAGTAGATACATTCATTTCTCGGTGAAAAAGGGAAAATCTGTTCAATTGGAAATAGAAAGGGTAAAATTACCACAATGCATCATTTTCTTTGTCTGCTCTTTTATATGAAGCACCAATTAATTTATAGGATCTCCTACAGCGTTCTACCTACAATTTTGGCATGAAACTACACAAAAACTGCCAATTGCAGCATAACACATTATGTGATCCCAGTACATATATTTCTGATGTGAATTAACTATATTTTCTTCCTTACAATGACCTAATTACTACAAAGATGCTCCCCAGGCGATACAACACGTTGATAGTGATCGTAAAAACTCTTTTCTCAAACTTCAATAAAATCCCCTTTAGTAATTGTACTCGAGTCTAAATGCTTCCCTTTTAGTGTATCGAAAATATTTCTGTTTTATATACTTTTGATCAGTTATTATTCTTTTTAATTTTATAATGCTTGCCTTAATCCTTGCTTCAAGCACATCTAAAATTGAGATTCATCCCCTTTTTATCTTATCTGCTTAATGCTATTTTTCCACTGGGGCATTGTACGAATGCCGTTTCCAATATCTTACGTAAGCAATTTTTAGTCACTTGCGTTTCACCTGGGGCTCACGTTAGTCATAGCTAAAAATCCAAAAATATATTCGAGAAAGTCACTTGAATCAAAAATAGACGAACTCCAATGTTCCTACGAGGCATTTCTGCGTTAAGAAGAAAGAGACTTTACTCTTTTTTAGTATGATGTTCATGCAGTTTTTGTGAAATGATTTATTCGCATTGATAGTTAGATAAACCTGCAGTAGTTTTATTGTTCATGATTAGATTCGCGGCTTCCGAAGCAAATGCTTCATAGAAAAGAAAATATTTTAAAATCCTAGGCCAATCATATGTGCAGCCGAGTTGTTAATTGGATAAATGTCTTTGTTCATATGCAGCATTGAACAAAAATCACAGCAGTAAAGCACCCGAACTCTTTCAAATTTGCTATTGAACTACTTAAAATTAGAATACAAGTAATTTTTTTTTACCATGACGACTAAAAATAAAATGTTGTCTGTAGAAGAAATGACCCGTACGTGCTTCGTTTCCACAGCAAAAAATCAAAAAATTCGTTGCGGCAAGTAATGTTATTAAAAAGTAAAAAATTTTATATATGAGCATTTACTTCGATAAATAAGAACGCTATTACTTTTCAGTTAAGTTTACGTATCCGTAACTGAACCGCAGATCCCTTGTGGTTCTACTGGGTAAAAATAATTTTTTAGTAAAAAATTTGATGCGGCAAACTCAAAAAAATAACACACTCGATTTTTACTAATTGACAGCAAATGCCTAAATATTAATAAAAACTAAGTAATAGCTGCTTTTCAAATAATGCTCATTTAATTTGAAAGTATGAAAATGTGATCAATAATTTGACTAAATTTATATATTATGAAGGCAAACAAGTTTACATATTGTATCCCATTTGCAATCAAAGAAAAAGGGGACAAGTGACGGATAAAATGCCAGTAGATCCACAAGCTAATTCACAGTAAGCACAATCATTACGCATAAGCATCGCAAATTTTGCTAGTATTTAACAAGCTCCATAAAAAAATGAATTGTAAACGAGCGAAAAAGCCGTGAGTTAGGGTCAAAAAGGTATAAAACATGAAATTATTCATAAGCTCTTTACTTCTTAGCCACTATTATGTTGTGTCGCCTCTGAAAAATAAATTCCTTCCAACTACATCGTGTGAAAATTTACAGTTTTAACGGCTGAGCGTTCGTTATAACCCAAGAACTATCGCTACAACGCAAGCTCTATCATCGACACCTGCTCTAAATTAAATGGGAAATCGTACAAAAAAAAAACTTTCTTTTTCTATGAGTAAAGTGATAATGTAGAGCAGTGAGGATGGTGCAACGAAGAAGGCTAAGATTTAACGAGAATTCGTTTTCAACGCTTCAGAAACAAACCTTGGTTAGTAATATGATAATTTTCATCAAAGGTTTGGAAACTCAAAGTACTTGAAGTTTTCCTAGATCTTGTGTTGTAGCGGCGCCCATCCTCATTTAATTCCAGCGTAAGAGGCTTCAAGGAATTTGAGAGGGCAGCAATCCAATGAGGCTGTTCACTTTGACGCCAGTGAAGCTTATCTTTACGAGAACGCCTTTCATCCCAATTATTCACTTTTCTTTCCAAGAGTAAGATCAGTTTAGATATGTGCGTATTTGGAAAGTTGGAGACACTGGCAATAACTTCAGTAGCGTGAATTCCAAAGACGTCCAGAAATGAGGATTTATGAATAGCCGAAAACAAAAGCGAATTTTCCGATAGATAAGACATTTCAAAATCATTGTCTGAATTTCCATAATTTTCGACAGAAATTTTAAGAAACCTCAAAAGAGACTTCAATCGTCCTATTCGCATATCAACAACATACCTTTCGTCTTCAATTCGGTACAACGCTTCTTCATCGGAATTCAGATATTTGCTGCAGCTTTCCGAGTTTTCTGGAATTGAAACCCAAGAATCATTGAGCGGATGATCTTTCATAATCTCCCTACCAGAACAAAGTAGGCGTGGCATGTCTTCAGGCAACTTTCGGTAACTGGAACCACGGCAACGCTTCCAGGTAACAAAATTTTGTTGTGCAAGTGAAACAAAAGGATGATAAGAAGTTACATCAAGAGGAGCACGTGCAGTAAAATAGGTAAGTCTAGAAATAGATAGAAACGTGTGTTTGTATTCTTCAAATGCAAGAATATCTCGAATGCGATTCTTCAAGACAATGTTTTGACAAAGAAGGCTATCAATAGAATATGCAAGCGTTGCAAAAGACATTTCTCCATTGGCCCAGCATGAAACACTTTGCAGAAATGAGTAAAACGCGGTAATTTTCCCAATACCTGAAAGATATTGTAGAACCTCATTGAAAGTGTTTACCTTCGAGGGAAAGCGAGAAATATTCCACCACCAATTCGATTTCTGTATAAAGGTAGACTTATCTAAGGGAATTCTTACTTTCACCTGCCTTACCTGTTGAGTCATTGCGTTGAATAGAGCTGCATCAACACTTTTCCGGCGAATTTGTTCCTTTTCACACATAATCAGTAATTCCAAGAAACAATCGTGGATGATAGGATAAGGTTTCAACCAAAGGTGTATCGAAGAAATAATTCTATATCTATCCATTACATTTTTTGATATCGATGCTTTCCGCAATATTACTCGAACTTTCGAAAATAAGGACGGATTGTGCTTTCCAAGCAGATATAAGAAACGGCTTAAATATTGCCTTGAAGAGTGAGAAGCAAAGCATTTACACACTTCTGCTGAATGCACCATCATTGCCAATTCTAATTGTAACGACTCTCTCAATAATTTTACAAAAGTATGTACGTTATCTTTTTCATGGTCCCACAAAATTTGACAGGATTGTTGAACATGACTTATGTTTTTCTTCTCCACAATATTCCTAATTACTCTTGAGCAGTAAACCGAACCAGTACAACCCTTCGGGGGATGAAGGGTCGATAATGTGTTGAAGTCAGAATTATTTCCATCATTGATAGCATCATGATC
The DNA here is from genome assembly GCA_015476325.1 of Cardiosporidium cionae. Taxonomy (NCBI): domain Eukaryota; phylum Apicomplexa; class Aconoidasida; order Nephromycida; genus Cardiosporidium; species Cardiosporidium cionae. The sequence continues at coordinate 80,697 of JADAQX010000035.1, forward strand.
TGGGCACAAAGGAGCCGAGAAGGTATTGAGCGCTTGGTGCGCAGTCGCATATTTCGGAATATTACGAGGAGAAGCCCGTGAACATTTTTGGTTAGAGGCTATAGAATTGCCCTGAGACGTAGCAACAGGTTCCATCATGACACTAAATAAGTGAAAACAATGCAATAATCACTCGTGTTTTCTTCATTGCAGCATTCAAGGAATGACTTGCCAACGCCGAAGAGTAAATACTGGGAAAATTCAATAAAAGATCTGTTACAGCCAGAATCACACTGGAAATCTAAAAAACCATTCCGGCTTTGCAAATACGATTGAAGAAAGCTAATGAGCTCAGGTAGAGCCACCCTTCCTGAAGAGTATCCATTGCGGCAACGTTTCAACCATGAATAAAAGAACCGCATGGTAGATTCTACTGTCGCTTTAGGATATTCTGTATACTTGAACACTGCTTGAAACGGATACAAAACGAAACGTAATTATATAATCCAGGATTATGTACCATAACAGGTCTCTGAAGCTTTTTACCTTCGATGTCTCAATTCGAAACAAATTCAAAAGTTAAATGAGAATCGTTGGCATTAGGTTTGGAGGGATAGGTTGTGGTAGTATTCCCAAGTAGAATTAAAGCTATCACGCAATACCTGGCCCCCAAAACCATTTTTAACCGGAGCAATAAAGAAAAAATGAATATTCAAGCACTTCACAGCAACGCACAATTTTCTTCATCGCTAAAAACAAGAGCAGATTACGACCCTCTTCTATTTTGGCATCAACGAGTGAGCTGAATACCACATAAAAGATATCTTAAATCAAAGGAAATCACGATGAACGAAAAGAATAAAATGAGACACTTCGAAGGTGAAAGCCCAACTGGGTAAATACATTTGCCCACGTGGTTAGGCTACGACAAAGTTGTTGCAACTGGTTGATTTTATTTCTAAATGCATTCCTAACAAAAAAGGATTAGCTATAATAAGGCATAAAGATATGAAAATAAGAAAGCCAATGGGTAACTTCTTTCTTGTATTGGTTACTGAGCAACAATTATTCATAATCCGGTCAATCAACTCAGCGACAGACAGTACAATGCGGGGACATATTCTTACTCAACAATAATATCTGCGGGCGAGACATTGCAAACACAGGCCAACGAGTGTTCGGATAATGCCGAAGACGCAAATTAATAGCGAGCATTCAGATTCGGGAGAACGAAAAAGTAACGAGACAATAACGAAAAGTTCATAGCAGAATTTGACATTGGACAAAAGCTGTCATATCCTTCCAATAATTACTTATTTTCTATTTTATTCTCAGTTCCGAAGAGCTTAACTTTACTCATACTTACATGTCAAAGTGATAAAATAAGGAATACAAACCATTGAAGTAAAATGGAAAATTTCATCACCTCTATACAGTAACTTGCGTGAGTAGCATATTTTTTTGAAGCCAGCTCTGCAGCATTTTCTTCGTGACGAAAAGGGTTATTCCATAAAGTGTTACGTTTGTCTTTCTTCGTAAATTGTAAGCATGAATTACAAAACAGCCTCAGATCTCTAGTAAACACCTACCTGCACTTCGTAATGCAAGTAGATGCATTGTTTCAGCACTTGTTTAGAATAGTTACAAAATAAGCAACATGTCAAAAAAAACAAAATAAATCAAGGCAATTACCAGCAGCTAAACTCTTGTTGGAAGCAGTTATCGAAAAATGTGGTAGAATAATGCTATCATCATTTTTACCCGAGCAAAAGTGTGCATCGCCGCAAATCGCCTGTTTCAATTCATGTAACTGTCTTTTGAAAGCACAAGCAACGGTATTGCTTGCATATTAATAGAAGTAGTAGCTTCTGCTGCTACTTCTTGAAGAATTTTCATGAGTTATGCTAACTTTTCCTGCAGCGTTGTAAAGGTAAGCTTAGGGCACATGGAGGCCTTTCAATATAACAAAAATCGTCGGAGCTGCCATTACGTATTGCAAGCTGTAAGTTAACTATTGGAGGTATCTGAAAAGTGGATACAATAACTTTTCTTAATATTTTATTTGCAGTACTGGCTTCATCTTGCTAATCACTAGGAATTATGCAGCAGCGTCAATACCGTTTTACATAATCATTGAAAAAGATGCAGGAAGATTAGTACTCGAATTTATTTTCATTATTATATTAGGGCGCGTACGTTAGCAGCGTGGAAGCATGCGTTTTGTACTGCTGTGTCTCCGCAACTACATTTTTGCAGCAATATTTCTTCTCTCTTTTATTCGAAAATAAAAGCTCTCATGCTGACGCTATTATTGGAACAAGCATATTACAACTAGCTTCGGTTCTGCATAAAGGCACAGAGCCACTTTCAATAATCTTTCTTGCTCAAATGTGAGAGAGATCTTACTCGTTGTACAGAAATTACATCAAGTTGCATTGTTTTCAAGCGTATGGTTCTGGCACTGAATGAAAATTCAAGAGAAATCGAATAGTCGATAATGGCACCCTCTACCTTAGCAGTGCATTGCAAGTAACTACACTTAAATGTGTTCACTTGGCTCACCTTCCATTTAAAGTTTTTTTTTCCAGCTACATAATAACCGGAATTAAACACTTGAAAGTGTGAGCGCTACTAATTATGATAAAAATGGGGATGATTGATAAGTTGCAAGCAGAATATGTAAAGAGCGTACCGCTAGTTTTTTAATTGCTGGCTACGTAAGAAAAGATAGGGTGAAACATAAATTAAGAATGCCATGTGAGCTGAAACCTTTATGGGCTTCAGCCAATAATAGCACGCGGGGATAAATCATTTTAGCAAGAGTGGCAGCAATTACAACGGAAAATGAGCACCATTTTGAAGGAAAGTATTCCAGCATGGAGAGGCAGAAAATAAAGCATGTTATCACGACAGGGAAAAAGGCATTAAGACACTGAGCTAACTCGCTTCTTTTAATTTGATTCCTCCCATTCTGCTTCCAAATGTGATTGGCAGTTTTCTACATGAAAGAAAATTGAATTTGTAGTTATTTCTTTATTTTTTGGTTTTTCGAAAAGGCTACAGCTTTAGTTAGTGATTGTTTTTTCAAAGACTATTTTTTCCTGTGAATATTCTCTTCAAATTGAATGGAATTTACTAGCTATAACCGCATGAAAATAATTACTACACCAGCATTCTGCGTACAGTACTTACGGTTGGGATTAAACAATTTGCCTGCTCTTATCATTTATTTCTTTAGCCTGCCGCTAATTTATACAGCATTTGGCATTCGGTCACGATATTAAATTGAAACATCATTTACGAACCGCGGTTAATTATTTTCCTTTTTTTGGTTTTTATGTTCATCTTGCAAAACTATAGGGCATACCATTTTGTTTCCTTCTTTTCACAATGCACGTTAGAGCGTTCTATATTGTAGTAACCCAAATTTCCCCAGTGCACAGTAAATTATTTCTGTTGTCAAAAGCGATAAACTCAGCATAGCAGTGTTTGCATCTTCTAAAGAAGAAAGAGGTGAGCAAATGAAAAAGCAAGTATAATAACACTCCTCCAGATCTTTGTCTGCTGAGATGCGACAGACTGCTTCTCCAATCTTTTAGGAGCGATCAGTTTAACCTAAAAGTCAGACCGCACCTCATTTGCTAGTATGACAACCAGGCGGGAAGTGATAATACTGGGAGACTGTCCGACTTCTAACCTGTCTGTGACTTTCAAAGTGGTAAAGAGTAAGTAGGGCGATAAGTCTATAACAGAAGAACCCCTTGGAACGTTGACATAAGGACTCAGTAACACAGCTTCATATGTTCATGAGCTATAAAACTCTATATTTTTTTTTTATAATGTCAATAGAAGCCAAATCGTTTCTGCGTAAACAAATTGATCAAGTAGGATATATTATATACCTTATACTCAGCAAAATTAACTAGTTGTTTCTATTTTAAAAACAATCAAATAATTTATTAAAAAAAAAAAGAAACAGCAGAATTTGTAATTTACTGTTAAAAAATCAGAATGATATATTGAGAGGATTGTGCCAGCGTTTAGTCATTCTGCAGCACAAGTTTAAAGATTTTCGGTGCTATTTGCTAATACCTTATAGTATAAGCGTACTCGCAGCCGAATTTTTATGCTTTTTAAGTCACAAAAATTCTACTTGCTCAATGAACAAAGCTGGTTAACATAACAAGACAATAAAATCATAATCCGGATTGTCGAAGAAAGCTTGATCACTCCCAAAATTTATCATAAAGTAACACATTATCTTTGTGTTAACGAGCTTTCCTAATGTTATTGCTTAAATTCGTCCTTTGCCATTTGTCAAAAGCCACTTTTTATTTCCAGTGAAACAATTGAAGTGATTCTACTGTGACTTAAGTTCGTACACGATTGAAATGAACAAAAGAAGTTGAAAAAGATGCTCTGCAAACTTAAAATCCATGAAGTTCTTTTGATGATCATGCTTCTCAAAAACCGCTGGCTTTACTGAAGTATTTTCCTCCGTGTCAACGAGAATCATTTTACTTTTATGCCATTGAAAAATTGGAGAGATAGTTTCACCTGTAACACTTTTTCTAGTATTTGTAGAGCATCTGCTTGTGTGTACGCGTTGGATATGGTTGGAAGCTGATTCAAAGTTAAATTGGAAATTCCAAAAATATGAAATTGATAAGCATCGCCCAAGCAGGACTACAAAAAAGCCGTAGAGGCTCCGCGACTGCGACTTGATCTAATCTCAACACGATAATTCTGTTTAAGTAGGCAATCGTGCATTCATTTACTGCCGCGCAACGATTTATGTAATTTCCTGCCTGTGATTTTCATTCACATACTGTAAAAGAATACCGCCTACTGCTTTCATTGGTCCTGTAATGTTACGTGGCATAGTGCACTTTTTACGGCTCTTTACGCAGGCTTCTTCTGCATGCAACAAACACGTTGGCACTACGCTGCTTTTATGAATCCCTCCAGCGGAAACTCCATACGTATTGCTGTTAATGGTAGAAATTATATTGTTTAGAGAATCACAGTAGAAAGTAAAATACACTTTGTCGTTTGTGTTAAGTTTAAGTGACTACTTCAATGTAATTGAAGTATATAACAGTTTTACAAGAAGCACTTCGGTTCTTTTATTTTGGCTTCAAATTTTGTAAAGGTATACAACTTGCATAGCAGCGGAGGTTTCTTGAATATAATAGACAAATTTATGTGGTTATTTTCTGTATTGTTTTCCTTCTGACAAATAATACTGAAGTGTAATATGTCTTGTATATCAATGCCACCAAAGGTGAAAATAACAAGGTCTATGCAGAGAATGAAAAAGTATCCTCATTGAAAAAACATAAATATTTCTTTGTAAACATGAAATAAAAACTTAACATTACTTTTTAAAGCCCTTATCATCAAAGAGAAGTTGCGCAAAAATATGAGTTTTCTTCAATCCTTTTCTGTGCTTTGAAAAAATTTTCAAGATCATGCATATTATACAACTAAGCAACCATGACAATAAAAACCAGCATCAATTCGACAATCTTTCTGATTTTTCTTGAAAATTGTGACGAAAACATTTTGATCTGGAGAATGCGCAGGACAACGGGATTGAACATCATTCCTACTACGGTTGGAAGTTTCAAAAATTTTGAAGCACAATGTGTAACAGTGGTATCACGACAGAGCGAAACCACTGTTAATTAATGCTTTATAATTATTTCATCGTTATCAAAATTACCTTTTTACTACGTAGTTATCTTTCTTACACTAATTAAGCCAACAATCCGCAATTCCCCTGTTTCCCCTCAAGGATATCACAGTGCATATAAAGCAATGCAACATCATCGAGCCGCAATATAGGAACAATCGAAATAATGGGACAATTTACCCGATGTTTCCTGGAACTACGATGCACTTATTTCTACATCGTTGAGGAGGAGAAGGAGTAGTAGTATTAACGTAGAGTGAGAGATATATATTCTGTTAAGTTCTTTTTGTTGTAAGTAGGTGCATGAAGAAGTGAATGATTTATCTTACAGAAAACACCATGTTCACACAGTACCTATTGTATGGATTTTTTACAAGTTCGTAATCCACAGAAAATAACATATTATGCTTGATGTTTTCTTTTAGTCGTGTATATCTTGTATTTTCAAGCAAAATAAAGAAAAAAATTGCAAGCAGCATCTTTGTGCACTTCCAACACAGTTAATAGGCAAGTACTTTCATCTTGGTGACGAATGAAAACGATCTTAAATAAAATCCACTATTCTCAGAAATAATGCCATTTTTTGAAGAACCGACAAACTCTTCCTTTTCGAAGCCAATTTCAATTTCAGTTTCTCCTCCGTGATTTTCCTAAACAATGAATGTGTCGAAGAAGAAAAAATCCTCTCATATTCATTATTCGCATACCAAAGTACCCGCATGAATTGCGGCTCTGCAAATAGCCGATATGGGGCTGTAATACACTAAAAAAATCCACATATGTTATCATGTGACAAGAAAATGTAGAATGGCTTATTCATAGCATACCAGATCCAAAAACTTTTGCATCCATCATTTTTTCACAACCTGGTAGACCAACAGTGTTCGAAAGCAACAGCAACTAAATATAAACAAAAAAATCCGTCACCTGCAGGACAATTTAGCAATGCTCTTTCACCAACTCCCAACTTTAAAGCAAACGCAGCATTGTCTGAAGTTGAATTATATATATGTAAGTAATTTTTTGCGTTTTCTTGTTAGCGCATAACCAGAGCAACTTAGTGATTTTATTCGCGGTGTTCTATTGACAGAAAACGAACGAAGCTGTGGGAAATGCTCGGCGGAACTAGCAATTTCTGGACATAATTTTTAAATCTACTCGAGAATGGTAAAACTCGCAAATAGTTCTCACCATTTGCTCCGCGAGATGCTTCATAGGCTGCTAAGCCATTATGAATAGTCAGCATAGCCTCGCCCCCATCAGAATTGAGAACTCCAGAATGCATAGCCGCTCGACAAATTGAGCTTGACGGCGTGTACAGTTTGCATCCTTGAAGCAAATGCGGAGAATTTTGGCACTTCCTAGGGCAATTTACCAGAAATATTTTCCCAGTCACGCCGTTGAAATCAGGTAGGAGTAGCGAAGACTCGCACGTCAATTGAATTGCAGGATTCGTCGGTATTCCAGAAAGATACAAGTTAGAAAACTGCGGTACTTCTACTGTGCATGCAGAAAGGCATACACGACCATCAATTGTTCTACGTTCCGCAAGCAGAGACCCGCCTTGTTCACGAAAAGGAAACTGTATTATCGGCTTGTTTTTCAGTGAAATGATTTGTTGAGGGGAAAGTACAAAATCGAAAATTTGCACTGATGTAATTTCCCCAATAAAATATTCAGATCCTATTTCGCTTGCTCGTCCAATCTCGAAACGATTCTATAATATTTTATTTGAAGCGTGACTTTTCAAATTAAAAATAGGAAAAAAATCGCTTGCCGTTAGATGGAAATCAAATGTGGTGGGCTCAAACAGCAGCTTTTTCGCATCCACAAAGATGGAAATTGTTCTATGCTGGCGAAAGTATGTTAAAACGAAAGAGAAGAATTCCCCATATTTAGGCTTAAAACCAGATGTTAAAAAATTGGAATGGCAATTTTGCTCAAGCACGAGCTCATCGTGCTCGTCAAGAGCTATGACAAATCCATCACAACCGCTGAGTGACAAGAGTACTCGCCAAGTACCGTGGCCCCCTGCATGAATGCAGTAAAAGCGTGCGCGCGATTTGATGAAAAACACCAAAACTCACCAAGGGTCCTTGCGTTTATTGCCACACTGAAATCAATAAGCCCTACAACCAAGTCAGCATTGGGAAGCATCATACTATCAATAAAATCCTGTTGATGCCCTCGGAAACCTAAGTAAGGAAATGAGATAAGGGTATTGTCGAAATGTTTTCTAGAGAGCTACCTGGCCATTCTTCAGGGGCAGACCAGAAAAACTTTGGCTTAGGAAAATCCTCTGGAAGCATTTCATAAGACTGTTTAGGGGAAGAAAAGCGGATTTGATTTTGGTTCGCTACAGTATAAAAATATTTTTAGTGTCTACTGCGAATACGCTATATCCCAAACAACTCATAACCTACAGCACTTGAGTTCTTCCAATGCTCCGCTTCACCTTCTCCAGGAATAGTGGCGGCAACTTTTGCAAGTAAAGCAGGTATGGTTTGTGAGATTACAACTGCAACACAAATCACTATCATAATTTCCGCTTTTTTGTTAACAATCTCGCACTAAGCTCACAAGTCCTTGTATATGGACCAAAGGATTCGCTCAACACCTCGTTCCTCTCACTACCATGGAAAGATTTTTGAGGATACCCAAGGGTAAGGACTGCATCCCCGCCAGTTGTTTGTAATGCCCCAGAATGAATTGCTGCTTTGCAAATCTAAAAAACGAAATGAATATGCTTTCAGTTTCTATTTTTATAAAGCTAACTGGGCTATCGTCAGTATAAATAAAGGTTCCTCTGAGCTCTCCGGGTTCTTCACTGCAATATGTTGGGACATATTCGTGAGCTTCTTTGTATGTGTGGCTGTGAAAAGTGCTTTAGTGTCACCCGCAGGCTTCAGGACAGGATATGAGGAACATAGTCCCAGGTGTACCACTTAATTTAGGTTGGGTAATTAAACGATCACCGCAGCCTAGCACAAGCTGCGGATTGAGAGGGTGGCTTGGTATCTTTGGATACTCTTGCTGCTTGAATAACCCCAATCCTGAGGGATCTCCATTTCCTTCGCACCCAATCACTATGTCTTCAGTGTGCACACAGTAAATATCTTCATTCGTTGCATGAGAACAGTGCCTCAGAGCGCTTTCATCTCCTATTGTAAAATGCCGTGTTGTAGAATGAGAAGATATGGGAAAAGCATCTATTAAAACGGCTACCTTGACAGGCTACATTCACTAGGGTAATTTTTTGCCTTTCTGCTCCACAATAGTCTACTCCTAGCACGTCGCTACAAGGCAAATGCGAATATCCTGATCCCTGTAGAATTGTACAATATTTTCAAGGAGAATCTGCGTTCTAAATATTAATTACTTTAATGCCAGCATAACCCATTTCCAGACATGCAACTTTCTCTGACTCTTTTTTCCAACCATCATGACAAATGGTACCAAATGCTGTGTAATTCATATGACAGCATTTTGTAATTTAAGATAAAGCGAATCAAGAAATTACCGCTGTTGTAATATTCCAGTCTTCCTATACCATTTAAAGCAGGCGCACCCATGGCATTGACCAAGCGCAAGGTTCCTGGTAGAGGCTCTCTATCTGGAGGAAAATCTGTGCATTGTACTGCAACGTCATCGGTATGCCGACTACAGGACTCTGAAGGCTCTTCAAATGTACAATCGGCAAACTTCTTCTCATCTCCCCTACACTGTAAGTTTTCATAAAAATGACTATACAACCAGTATACTAGAATACATTTTCTTTACCATTACTCCAGCTGCAGCTAATGGGTAACCTTTACCAGCACAGACATTCTGTCCCTTTACGTAGGAACAACCACTTTCTTCATAGATACCATGAAGGAAACCTGGATTTAAACGAATGCCACAGGGATTATTTAACCAAAGCACATTTACTACCTAATTCCTGGCAAGCTCTTCTGGCGGATTCTTGAGTAAACTCCGCAAAATCGCCCTTTTTACTACATAAAATATCATGCTTTAATGCTTTTTCAATTAGTATGATTTACTAACATACCATATGGTTCCCCATATATTTTCACGGTAAACCTCGAGGCGACCAACTGCCGCCAACTTTCCGTATGCTATGAAAGCACATGCTGGTGATCCTTTTATAAATTTTTTACGTGAAACATACCGTCGACAACTCTGACACTTGTCGTGATTTGGTCAATAGAATCTTTGGACATGCACGTATATGATGTACAATTTTTGTTAGCGAGCGCTATTATAATACAAAACCTACCTAAACGATACATCCAAAAACTAAACGATGGCATATCTGGAGATGGCTCATAATCAATAGAGGAGACTGTAAATTTAACATTTGCTGAATCACATATTTTATGCATATGCAGGGATGCTGTCGGACTTGTGGAAGTGTTTCGCCCCGTATAAAAGGGAAGAGGACCGGTAAGTGACATGACAACCTCACCTCCTGATGTTCATATATTTTTGCGAACTTTGCTGAGAATAAAAAAATATTCTACCGGAGGGTGATAATAACCCATCAAGTAGTGCCGAAGTGCATATTGAGGATGACGCCGGGTGAATGGTAGACCCTTCGATGCGAGAAAACACAGAGGATTGACAGTTCATAGGACAGCGAATTTTAATGTTTTTCAATTCGCCGGGGATTCTATATCGTTACAAAAGTAAGAGAATGATAACAGAGTAGATGCATAAATGTAATAACCTGCTATAGAGATCAGATGCTCGAGTGTGACATTCCACGTCTTGAGGAGGCAAATCAGCCTCCATTGAAGGCTCTAGAGAAATGTGTATCATTTCCTCGTATGGTAAGCCAATCCATCGCATAACTTTAAACGAAGCAACACTGCCGTCTTCGCTTTTGATACGGACGAATTCACAATACCACGGATCATTTTGAATTATATTTTTTAGCGTGATTCCCTCAATTGCCCCAACTAAATGCAGTACAAACATTCGACATACGCTTAAAACCCCTTGATACTGTCACAAACCATCGGCAGCTTTGAAACTGATAGTTTTGAGAGAGCCAGCATAGAATCCTCGTTTTAAAAATTTTGGGCTAGTTTCTCTGATAGTTCCTTGTAGCGTCAATTCAATCACCCCTTCTGTCCCAGCTGTGAATTTAGATAGTAAAGAACATGCAGAAAGACGCGGAGAAGAAAGGAGTAGATCACCATTTTCATAGTTTCCCGTTTGAACAATTGCGCGGTATTGTTTATTCCCAGAAAGTAAATAGGTCTACAAAGTATAAAAGTGCCAATTTTATTCCAATAAAGCAAATTTTTATCTCACAATATTGCCACATACCATTTCAACATTTTTTGCATCAAGCTCTCCGATACAATCAAATACCCAGTATCGAAAATCTTTCCATATAGTGATACGCTCGCATTTCCATCGCGATTTGCCATTTATGCGCGCTGTGACATATATAGGATTACCGATATTTTTTCTTTCTACCCACAAGCTGTAACGGTTTAAAATATAGAATGAATGAAACTAGAGTATTCTGCTGGCAAACAAAATTTTACCGCTTCGAAGTTCCATCACTGGGAGAAGAAATTTGAATTGGGCGTGTCTTTTGCCCATTTGTTCCCGTTAGTGTTATTGAAATGTCGCTTCTGTCGGTATAATTGGATAGTTTTTATATGAAAGGAGTAAAAAAAGACGATATTAAGAGAATTTAGGTTTACTGCAGATCGAGTCCTGCTCCGACAACTGGCGAAACTTCAATCATATATTTTGATCCCGTTTCTGCCACTGATAGCGCATCAAAATAAAAAGGGATAAAGAATATAGCATACCTCAAATACCTACCCGGCAAGCATAAAGCAAATTCAGGTTGACCTTCTGCTGGAGCTGCCTTACACCATTCATTTCCTTTAGCCTTCCACTCTACCATCAGAATCATGAAAATAATGCAGCTGATTTGTTTCATTGCGACAAAATTGTACGCCCGCATCTTTCATAAATTCAATTATATCCCCATTCAATAATAAGAAGAACAAATGGTCCATTTGATCACCAGAAGCGGTAGAGCGTACGTACAGGCTCTGAGACACTTTTTGGAAGCGTTATTCCATGGGACAAGTAAAAGGCAAAACAGTGTGCATTATTGCCTCAAATTTCATAATATCACAGTACCCCGCATACTTTAGTAATAAATAAAATGAGTAGTCTTATTAATGGCAACAGACAGAGACATACTTACAGTAACACAAGTAGATTTGACTCGGCAAATGGGAGAGAAAAGCCGTATTATTATTTTCCGCACAGTCTATCTCTGTGTATGCACATGACTACATTGTTTATATGTTTTTATAACAAAGTGTGAGAGTAAACGTGCAGTGACGATTGCAGTTTTCACCACTCTGAAGATATTTTGCTTAATGAAATATTACCTCAATAGTAATTTTTCAAGCGTGCAACCAAAAGTTATATAGCTTTATTAATAATCCAATGCAACACGTGGAAAAAGTATTTAGTACAAGAGCAACGTAAATAGAATTACAATATGGGCATATGAATAAGATCATAATATATTCGCGGAAGCTTATACTTTCCAAAAACAAATAGAAAAAAAGAAACGTTCACAAAGTATGAGGGAGAAATATTTTCTGAAACAAATCAATTGAAATTTTTCTGAAACGAATCAATTAAGGAGTAACTCCTTGATTAACGGGGAAATCAATATCGCTGAAAAAAATATGTGAAAGTTACTTTCAGTCAATGCAATGACAGCCAACTGAAGAAAATAAACAACTTTGCTAATATGAGGAATTCCCTGTAGCAAAGATAACCGACAATATGGAAAAATAGTGCTTCGTTTGTTCTAGTATGACAAGTACCATATTGCCTTTGAACTACCACGAATAATAATCGAAAATGATCTGTAACCAGGTCTTCAAGTGATTAAAGCACACATTGAACTGCTAGAAGGTAAGACAGGATCGCTTCCTGAAAAGTGTCCCTTCACTACTTTGATCATAACCTGCCAAAAAAAGCGCGATAATTCTATAATACTAAACAATTACAGGTCTTACGCATGTATAACAATTACACATTGTGGAAAAGCGATCAAAATCTTTTACCTGCCTGAAGCTGACCTAAGCCTGCCCCTATGTCTTGACCCAAAGAGTGTCTGCAAATAAGTTTTGCCAGGCAAATTTATTATATTCTAGGTAGACTTTAAACCCAAAAAAAAGTCAAAAGAGCATAAAAGTTGTAGCAAATCTTGCAGGCCTTTTTTCGCTTACCTCACAGAACAAGATATTGAGTTCTGGCGCAGTATTGCCTGTACAGTGTATGAAAAGGAGATACTCACTACGCATACAGCTACAAGCATGGTACTGAGAATCATGCATAATAAAACAAGCACCATAAAAATGTCTTAAACAGGAAAGTTGTATGCGATGCTATGCTCTTACTTGGAAAAAACTAGCGGAAATTTCATTCATTTGCTCAGGCTGATCCATCATGGAATAAACTTACAAATGAATATTTTACAACAAAAGCGCAAAATATCCAATTAAACACTTGCCAACCATCGTTATTCAATGAAAAAAGCAACAAAAATAGCATGTGAATACGCTAAAAAACAGAAAAGAATGCATTTCACACTTACGTGCATTTGGTGCTAACAAATTTAAATGGTACAAGTGACGCACAATCAATGAGCGTCCTCGAATTATATCTACAAGTGCTTTCGCGTGCTCAATAGAATCATTAATTCCTAAAATATAGACACAAATATAGCCGGAACCTCCATGAATGTAGGTCATAAATTAGAAGGGGATAATCACAAGACACTAACATCCTTTCAAAAGCAGCCTAATTAATACAGTAATCCTACGAGTTGCAAATCCCTTAAATTTCAACAAGGGAAAAGAGCGCTACTAGCATAGTTATAGCTCAAGCAGTAGAAATTAGCAAATTGCTCATTTTTCATGTATATCAATGATATTTTGTGTACCTTTTATATTCTATTTCAGTGATGTAACTTAAAATTGTCAAGAATTATAGGAAGTAATAGTACGAATAAATGATTTTGATGTAGTTCTTATCTAAAGTAAAAAAGTCTACTTTCTCAGATTATTTCTCTGAGATTACCAGAAAGCAGCAAATAGTTGATCCAGATACGACGGCGGCATTTCAATAAACGATCATCCAGCAATTGAAACACTTCGGGAATTGGATACAATCTATTAATCGGGATCTACCATTCAACAAACAACGAAACTTACAAAGAAATGAAAACTATATAAGCATGAGTAAGCCAAGGCAGAGAAATCAATGCGCCATAACGTACTAGATGATTTCTTTCTTCCATGAATGGTGAATTCATTGTCCATCCTAAATTTACCTAGTTTATAAAAAAATAGAATACTATATCAATAAAAAGCAAGAAGGAACGTGCGTAAAGTCATGTAACTACCAAATAAACAATCGTTTTTTCCGAAAGCCAAGTTAAAGTTTTTCCCGATTTTATGTTTGCTAAGCAACAAGCAAAATATTTTCAAAATAACTTCGGTTGTAAAAATTTTATAGTGGCTTTCAAGATATTTCTAAAATTACGTGCTTTAGTTTTGTTACTTTTTCCTAATTACTTTATACGATGCTGCTTGCGGACTCAGAAAAGTTATAGTACACACTGCACTGAAGCAAGGTTTTGTTTATAGATTTCTACACTGTAATCATACTCATCAGATTCAACAAACAAAAATTCGAAAAGAAGAGCTGAATAAAGAATTTCAATCAAACTGACCTGTGGAAACATCTCATTCAATTTCTTCAATCCCGGGAGAACGCCAATTGTCCACACATGAAAACGTCGTTGCGATAATCCTAGATACTCAGGACTACTGAGTAATTGCAGAGCACGAAAAACATGCGGATTTGCTAGCGGTTCTCCCATGCCTAAGCAGAAAAAATAACAACGAAAAAAATTTGAAGTGGAGAGTAGCATGCAATGGATATATAAAAACGTTTCTATGAAATGATAATATTTCCTGTTCTCTGGTTTAATACTAGATACTCCATATTTGTTATCAGTTCAACGTATTACTTAAGCTAATGAAAATATTTTGATCTCAATTTACTTAATCAATAAAATATGAACAAAACAAATCACTACAGTAACAAAAAATACGGGGAAGCTTAGAAATCCACATCTCTCAAGCAATGGATCTAATGAAATGGTTTTAGTTAAAGAAACAGTTATTGCCAATGTAAAAGTAACAATCTTCTCACTTTTATAAACTTAGCAGTATTTGTTCATTAATACACTAACAAAAAGCTTACCTGAAAAAGATAAATTATCTACTAATTCAGAATTTTTTAGAAAGTAGAGAACTTGATCCACTATTTCGTCAACAACAAGCTGCCGCTTTAATCCTATTTTGCCTATGGAAAATAATATATGTAATATTACTTTACTCAATCAGTCTTTGAAAGTTTAGCTAGAATAAGAAATGTGACCAAAACATCATAGCAAAAGGGTGCAGATATAGATGAAATATAAATGATTAGAACCACTATAGATAAATGAAGAAGTAAAAGTTACATCGTATGAATAAAATTCAGCTTTTCTACATATAACCTGTGGCACAGTAACTGCAAGAAAATGCACATCCAACCTGAGCAATATGAAATGATAATGAATTCGACATATTACACATAAACGCATTAGTTACATTTTGATATATTCTCGTACTATCTTCTGAGTTGCTTTCTAAAATTTGTTCATTTTAGCACAAAAGAGAACACGAATTTTAATTTTTGGAATAAAAATTAATAGAAATTGACCAGCAGATTGGCAGTAGCGTAGAAGTACAATCGCCATATCTTTGCATACAAGTGGGCAGAGGTATCTAGGAAATGTATCAATTACGTACTGCACTTGTCCTACTTGCAGAAATCTTTGGAAATGTTCACGCATAGGAGCGTAAAGTTACTTCAGCAACATCACAAATTTTTTCCAATAAAAATTACCTACCTGACTTGATAAATGTAGGGTACTTGTTTGGTTCTCCCTTGTTAGAACAGTCTCAAAGCAAGCTCCATCTTTTCCTTTAAATGTAACCATTTTGCAGTCATTACCATCTTTAGAATCAACGCTTTCAATACTTGAAAAATTGTTCCCCAGAGAAGAAATAAGGTCGTAACGAAGTTGCTTAGAAATATCCCGCATTTGAGAAAAAAGGCCAACTTTACTCTTGTAAATATGATAATTTATCTGCTTTAAGTGAAACTGCGGGTAGCCTTTTTCTCCCAATAACTTGAAAATTTTCAAGCAACGATCCGATTCTTTCATGCTAAATTCAATTCTTGGGTTTTAGCGGGTAGTTGGGTCGTATTACTTTCTGTGAAGTCAACGTAAAAGTATCAATGATATAAAGAACTAGTACAAGGGGGTTGTCTCGAAAACACATAGATTTTGTATTATGCAATTTTCTTATTTACTTACATTAGAGTCACCAGCATCTTTGCCCAAACAGGAAACTATACGCTTACTATTCAGTTCTTTTCGCATGCAGCAACACCTCATTGAAACTGGCAGCAGCCCTGATGTATTGACCGATTATCTGGAAGATCAGGGTCAGGTTTGTCTGCAACAATATACACTTCGCAAACAAACTAATGCGTGTAATGTACAAAGTTAAACAACGCAGCATAAAATTTCCTGCATTTACACACTTGGGTTTTTGACGGGAACACAACAGCAACTACTTAAGAGTCGATACTCATGGCATTCAAAAGGTGACTTGGAGTACTGCCTTTTTCAGCATATATCTATATAGATAGAATGATGCATACTACAAATAGCAACAGTATTTGCAGACTTTCACACACGAATCTTCCATCTGTGAAACGAAAGTTTGCTCGGAATAAGCGTTGCAGCTGCTCCCCTCCAATTGCTTTAGTGAAAATTCGCTACTTAGATGGTATAGAGCCTCACAATACTCTATAGTTGTATAGGTCAGAAGAAACCGTAGCGCAATTTAGTTGCGTAAGAGCAGAAGAAATGTAAATATGTGATCGTTCAGGTTCGTTAACTTCATGAATTTGCACAAGTTTTTTTCAAAAAAAACAATAATAGCAAAATCTAGCGTTTGCAAGCATTTCATTCCCTTATAGTAAACTTCTTGGATGATCGAAAGAAATCGATTCCTATTTACGGGTAATGTTGCATTAAAGAGCGCATGTAGCCATTTGAACATTAGCCGACTCATTATATAAAATACCACCGCTTTAGATTGCGTTGGAAGGATACGGGAGGTAACTAGATTTCGTTCTCACTTTTGTTGCTGCGAAGTAGTTTTTTCCTTCATAAAACTGATGCAATATGTTTTTATGCGTGGCGTTGCAGAGAGACAATATCGTTAGGTAGAATGCTGTTTTTGTTGAAGAATGAATGATATCGTTTTTGGGGCTGCTGCAACTTCGAGTTCAATTGCGGTTTTCTCTAATATTTTATCTCAACTCGAAATTTCTGCATTGTTTTGAAAGTATGCCTTGAAGTATATCTGAACATTCAGAATTGAAAGTGTTACTTTTAGTAAAGTACGAAAAGCTGGAGTTGAATTTCATAATATAGATGTATCCGATTACATTGGGTAGACTAAGTTTCGTGCACCCTCTACCTAAGATGAAAGTAGCGTAAGGTGCCGTAAGATTATGCAACTCTTACATTTCAAGAGATATGATGTCTAATAAAAATTAGCAGTAGGAAGCATGTCAAATTCACATTTTGGGAGATGCCTCCCCATTGTGTTTCGAAATTTTCCTGATATGGTTGCTCATTCTCTGGATGGCAAAATGGTCAAGATTCCTAGTAATCTTGAGGGAAAATTAAACATTCTTTTGATAGGTTTCAAGCGCTCGCACTTTGTGGAGATTGAATCATGGTTACCTTTTGCAAATGAAGTTCAGAATAGGTTGAACCAAAAGCAAAACAATCCCAAAACGATAAGGCTGTATTCGCTAATCTTACAGTAAGTTTTTCGACTGCTATGGAAAAAAAAACTTGCCGATGCTGCTACTTCTATGTATGGAAAAAATATAGCAGCGCTTTTCATTTGATGATTTTTGCTCCCGCTGTAAAGTTTTGAACTAGATGTTCTAGTTTTGTTCACAAATAGTAATATTGGGCTTCGTTTCCAATTGAAAATAACTGAAGTGAAAACTAAAAAGATTACACTTTACTTGCAGGCATCCATTCTCGTACTATTGTTTTGGCCTTGGCGATTTTTTATGGCGTAACCAGTTCGAAGCCGAAATTTACAGGCGTTTTGATCATGTAATTGGACTGTTTAGTTATTTTAGCAAGAAGCGTTTCATTGCACAGATGCAGCTACCAGATAGTCAACGCGTGTACATTCTATTAGTGAAACAAAATGGCGAAATATGCTGGTGCCAGCACGATGCTTGTGATGCCTTGAAAAAACAACACATGCTGTCGATTTTACAGCTGGAAAAGGAGTTTAACATAGAAACAGCAATAACGGGTACGAAGTCAAAATTGCAGATTTCATAAGGTTTTGAAATATTCTGAACTTCTTCAAGAAGAGAATGTATTTAGAGCTATTACTCGGGTTTTTTGATAGTTGACTCTACGGTAAGTTGAACAAATATAGCCATATGGTCAGTCTTGTGTGATTATTGATTATCTGGTACATTTGATGTCAAACTTTGAGCTTATAGTGTGCAAGGGGCGAGTACGTGGAAAAGAATCATTTCCATTTTAACCTGAGAGTTGTGCAGAGGTCTACAAGCTTAAAGAAACTCCGAATTATTTTTTGCCGTGTGATTAAAGCACGCAGATATTTCAATAGTGTTTCGATTGATAGTGAAGAGCTCTAAACAATTAAGGAACCCTTCTTCACATTGAGAAGAGACATACTACGTTACTGCAATCCTATTACTGTAAAGACTACCAATTTTAATTCCATCGAATGTAAGCAGAAAATTTCATGCCGTTCTATTCTGTTAACCTTTCGCATTTTCTTGATATTTTTGAAACTTTCTGCCTGCATTTGTGATTGAATTTTATTAGCAAACTTTACTTTCCCTTTAACTTTTCTAATTGGGTTATTGCATTCTACACAAAAGAAAATTTTTGAAACAAAACGGGGGATAAAAACATTCTAGCACCCTACCCTCAAGCATGCAAACTGTTTATTTACGGTACGCGCTGTCTCATGCTTGATTCTCGAATTTTTTACCATCGTAAATAATACCTTTCCTAATTAGGCCTGTCCTTGTGAATTGAAATTTCATTTTAAGTAACCGCGAAAGAGTTACTCTCGAATAAAATTGATTCAGATTATCAAAGCCCTCGCAACACGCATATCAAGCATTACTTTGATTTCAGTAGAAATCATTTTTTGAAGCGTCATATGGATACATGAAACATCGCAGTCTATGGAATAAGAACAAGCGAAATTTTTCCTACAACATTTCCCTTGCATAGGAAAGTTGAATTTAAAAATACTTCTTAAATGTGCTTGAATCAGAAAAAACGGGCATTACGTAGAGAAATCTCAAATTTTATTGTAGTTTACAAATCAAGACAGCGCAAACTTCAAGTTTGAGTACTCATATTTGAGTTGAAAATTGGAAACGTAATCATTGAATTCCTGCAGTTTGACGCGAAAACAGTGAACTCCGCCAAATTACAAAATTTTCAACAGTATTTCTTCCGAATAGAAACATGTGGTACACAACCCGACAAGAAGGATTTGATGACCCTCGCCATACTAAGCGCGGCCCGTGTATTAATGTGCAGCGCAGGACTAATTATTTTTTGCGTATTGGCTTCACGGCAGAATTGATCGCCCTCACCGCTCTGTATATCTGCTATTGGATCTATGGAGGATCCGGCTTGTTTGGGTACGATCTCAAAGGACTACCGGAAGTTGCTCGCCTGTCTGGAAAGTTACGTTGGATCTTGGTATTCTTTACGGGATTAAACTTGGATGGCGCTCTCCTCGTACTTTGTTTTCAGGGTGTTTTGGCCGATGATACTTGGTAGGCCTACTTTTTATCTGCTTTCTTGTCAATGCTTAGGAAATAAGGAAATAGTTAAAGATACCGTAATCTCATGCAAACATACTACGACAACTTGAACAAACTTGCGTAATTATTCATTTCTTTTGTGGCTTTGCTCTAAACCATGTTATGACACAGCTGGGCTCGGGGCTATCGTGCAGGATCAAAAATATTGAAATTTGCGACATTTTTGGATGTCTTGAGCTCTCTTCTGCAACTTATCTTTTACTTGTATGTTGCGAAATTTTATTCGGCAAGATGGTTTCAGCATTTTGAGGACGGTGGTAGCGAATGGGTTTTCTTTGCGTTTATTCGCATATTACATTCCTTTTCGCTCATAATGTATGCTGCCGCAACTTATTTGTTAGAAGTATATCACGATGAAGGTGCTGGAGACCTCCATGCATATATTAACAGTTGTTTGGTTGCCTCAGCCGGTTTGATAGGTGAAACAGAATATATTTGCGAGTTTTACTATTTTATGTCAATTTCTTTCATGTGCATACTTCCCATCAGTAGTTAATTCAAAAATCAAAAATTACTCTTCCGCTCTTTATATCTTTTTACTTGCTCAGAATTCATTGTAATTTTCCTGAAGTACAGTAGTATTTCCACTGCATTTATTTGGCTTGCGTTACTGGCAGTTACAATTTGGTGTTATTTCTTTGAACCAGAAGTTAACCTCGTATCACCAGCTCTTTTTGAAACAGAATTGACAAACGACGTCGAAATTCAAGTTGAGAAATTTGCTCGTATGAGCCCTTTTTTGAGACAAGATACTTCAGATGTACCTACCTACGCTCATCCCGCAAACCCAACTGAAATGGAATAGTACTAGCCATTTTATTTACAAATCTTCGCAGCATTTGTTTTTGCTTGGATCCCGATAGCGAATGATAGCATCTGCGCTTCGAAGCACCTAAAAATTATCATGCTATTAAATAGAATTCAAATGTCTGGATTAATTGTTCACAGCAACTAATCGTTTTCATTTTATCTTTTGAAAGGATACAATTGGGAAATTTTGTTTGCGACTAGCAAAATGGTATAAAGATTCTTATGTTGCAGAGAGTTTGCATCTATTGAAGGAAAATCATAAAATCTTCCTTTTGAGTTCAAAATAAAGCAACTTATAGAGAGTGCATAACTTTAGAAAAAATTGATAAAGCTTTGTATCAAGAAGCCTAAAAAACAGAGGCTTTTTCTTAAGTGGTGTCGCAAACTCATACGAATATATATATCAATATGCAGAGCTTTATGTGCTGTGTCTCTAAGAAATCTAAGCGCGGGAAAGCACAACATAGCTGCATTTGGGCAAAGCTTTAAGCTAGACATGCTAAATTATTTTGTTAGCGTATTTCATTGAGTTCTAAAAAAAAGAAGCTAGGTATGTATTCTAAAAAATGTAACATATTGCAAAAGTTATTCCCCTGCAGTAATATATATAGTTTGGTAACTAACATAAGCAAGAAACTATCACGATGCAGTTTCATTGGAGCAACCTTATTTACAACAGATGCTCTTAAGAAATTTTTCGGAAAGTAATTAGAGGTATGCATCATCCCATAAGTGGCGTCGAGTAAAATTGCTTCTTACGAACAATTTCAATTTTACCGTGGAGAATATAATAAAACCCCCGATTTACATTATCAGCAAGCCCTCGCTTGTACTATCTGTTGAACAGTCTTGGACTTGATGACTTCGTCCACTTTTCAAGCTATGCATACATAAAAAATGGTGAGTTCTGCAGAGTTTCTGTGGTAGCTTCAAGCTATCGGCATTTCTAAACGCGGAGCATTTTAATACTTGCTGTATCGATAAACAAAAATCCACAAGATAGAGTTCCTTTTTTAGAATTCAAATATTGCTGATATGAAAATTTCTCATTTAAACCCTCTGCTTGCCATAGAAGCTTCAGAAATACAGTAGACAAATTTGTTTATTGCCAACCAATGCACAAAAACAGATACGAGCAAATTTCTATGAAATGACATGAATACCAGCGTATCCTCATTTCTCCGAAATTCCGTGCTCATGTCTGTTCTAGCAAAAACGTTTGTGATAAATTATTACAAATCTAGAAGCAGAAAACCTCCAATGAAAACCAATCATGCTCTAATTCTTTTCTTTCAAGTCGGTCGTACCAACAAGAATATACCACGGTCTAGGCTGCTAAAGCAGCACTGCAAAAATAAAATTAAGAAAGCCCACCGCTTCATTTTCATCTTAAGTGGAAAAAAGAATTACGAATCACAAGACAGAGCGAACTAAGCAGCTAACGAGCGCTTCTAAACATATATATACTGGCTTGTTATCCAATGTACAATCCATATTATTGTTGTAAAGCTATGGTACTTAGCTTCTATCACGAATATAAGTCCATAAAATACTTATCACATCCTGCAGGGCTATAGTATCCTACAATTTATTGCATAGATGCGTTTACAATACTTCATTAAAATGCCTAAGTAACGTTCAAAATATACTTACAAAATTGATTCATCTATCGACTATACGCGGCTAATTATTTTACCTATTCAAAGCCAATACTTGTTCCATCGGCTCCGCAGCAAGTATTTTTGTTGTTGCTTCCTAGATAAAACTAAAAATGCTCTTCCTCAAAACAGTGTAACCATGGAGTGCGCAACAATAAAGTTTATTCAATATCATGCGTCAGCTACTATGTAAATATAATTTACTGCCGGCATACCCGCCGGCTGCAGCAATAGTAAACAATTAAAATTCCAGTGCCAATGCTTGAACAACTTTCGTGATCGCAGATGCTAAGAAAGTGCTTGACATAATTAAGTTAGACCATATATTACAGGCTCGTATAAGTACACAAAAAATCAGCTTAACTTGTTAAAGGAGCAGTAGCCGAATACTCCGCCAAGCATACCTTTACAGTACTCTTACAATCGAAAGATGTAAGCATTGTACGCGTAGCGATGTAATCACTACGAATGATATTTACTTATATTGAAATAAAAATTTCACATAATGGAAATTTACCGCAATTTCCTTTTAAATTGAAGAAGCAAAGAAGAAAATTCATCCCTAAGCAGACATTTTCATGAAAAAGAATATTGTAAGAGACATTGTAAAAACTGGCAACTCATTCTTCAAGAGCAATACTTTTCCAAAATTCTTATTCCATGTTCATCGTAATCTTGTCGGGAAATCCATAATTGTTGAAATGTTCCTAGAGAAGCAAGAATCGATCCACCTAACCACACTCCAAATCGACGTTCAATAGTTGTGCTAGGTGCAACTATTTTATATTTTATAGCGCTACTCAGCAACGCTTCGTCTTCATGCAGAGATAGATTTACGCGGTCTATTAAGCCTAAAGTAGATAGACTATAAAAAAATAAAACCTGCTTAGATAAAGTTGACAAAGTATCTCATAACTTTTCTAAAAATTTGCCTTGTAATTCATACCTGGCATAAGACTAGTTCCACCCGTCAAAATAATAGCATTTAGCATATCTTTTCTTATGTCAACGTCACATTTCAGTACGCAATCCACAATTGCCTAAAAATAAGCTGACAAACTGCACTGAAACTGTTCGAGTGCGACATGAAACACGTAATTAAGTATTCCGAAAAAATCTTAACATTTTCACGAAAAAGGGTAATATTTCACAATCATGTTTCCTCAGTATATATCGTCCTCTCTATGGTAGTAAATATAATATGTACAAGTCTTCAAACATCGCTATTACCTGCGGTAAGCCTCGAAAATCTGGTGAACTACTGTGGTGAGAAAATTCTGGAATATTTTGTGGTTGGAAAAGCAATTCCCCAACATCAAATTTATATTTCTGCACATTTACGCTGGTTCCATCAGGAAGTTCATAATAATTTGAATCGGTATGGCACTCGTTTTCTTTGTATGTATGACAGCTATGATTCCCGTGGATGTCGTGTGGTTTTTCCTCTTTCCATTTTGTTGGTATCGCTGTATTCTGCCTTACTCTACAAATGCTCTCCTTCAATACTTTGATAACTTCTAATTGACTGTATTGTAAATATGATTGGTGCACTCTAGATAAATCAATTTCTCCAATATGTGGACTTGTCCCCTTTAAACGGTTAGAAGAATTTCCACCTTTTTGCTTACGCCCATAAAATGGAAAAAGAAAAATATTTTGGTCCATTATCAGAGATTGATGAATATGAGAATCAAGCCAGTCTCCACCAAAAGGATACTCAAGCATACATTTCTGCAATACGTAACCCTCTACTAATGGAGATATTGTTAAACCTGAAGCGCCAATATCCACAATTAAACCACTATCACGTCCAATAGAAAAAGAAGATAGCATTGCTTGTTTTGCCAGATATAGAGCAGGAACATGAAAATGCTCGAACATTATTTCCGCCATGTTTTCACGGACATGCAACGAATGCTTAGACGGCTCCGACAACAAGACAGGATGCTCCGACAAAGTAACACCAAGTCCTCCAACATGAGTACATGATTGAGTTGCATTTGATTCTACGATTCCCGTATGATCGAGAAAGCTATCCAAAATGTATCCTTCACATGTGCGGGAAACAATATGTTCAAAAACATCTGGATCAATCATGCGTTGACATCCCTCGGAGTACACGCAATGCTTCACTTCAACAGATTCATACAAAGTATGAAAGCTCAGTGGAAAAATAAGCTTTTGGGAACCCTTATCATCAGTATATCGAAGCGATTTACCGCATACTGAATTCCACCTGAACGCATTTGATGAAATATAGTTTGAAAAACCACACGGCAAATTCTGAAAAATGTAACCTCGTTAAACCATTCAAACAAAAAAAGTTGACTTTTCAAAAAATAACTTCAAGATGTAAGAAATAGGTAAAAAGGTTTAGTTACAGTCTGATAGCATGAATTAAGCTTGAGGAAGTGAGGATCAATTAAGTTGTAATGGACACATAGGCAGAGCCAAACCTTCACACGCACTCGCTGAAAAAGACGCGATTTCCCCACAAACACATACAATTTTTGTTTACAGCATCACTTACCATTGCTTCGGAGAATCTTCTTGGCCATAACCGACTCGAGTGGTATGGCTACCAAGGTCTATCACAATGGCTGACACATCGTCTCCGCCATGATGATTCATCTGAAGAGTCGTCGCCATGCTGGAACTGATGGAAGAAAAGCTAGGTTATTTAAGGCTGTTGCATCAAAGAAAAAATTACGCGGGCTTTTTGTAAACAAGATAACTGAGGATAGAAAAATATAGCCCTCGCTGTATTTTGTATCTCCAGAAATCATTAAGAATGGTAAAATTTTGATAAAAAGATTGACGTTGACACGGGGCAGCATAGCCTTTTTTGTTTAGCAAATGAGCTGAAAGGCACTGTTAATCATCAATATAAATGGAAAATGATTTTGTTACGCATGGTGCCTATCAATTTGAATGCAGAAGAGTAAAAAGACGCTTCAATCTGCAAGCGATACCAAAAGGCCAACAAAAGAGAAAAAGTTAGCGGATAAATAGGCAGACGATAACACTAGTTAAAAACTCGCGTATTGCATAAATACTAATCAACTTTTCCTGGTAAGCATTATTAAAAAATAGTCACGCCTCCTCGGCTTTCTGATGCTCTCAGTTTTCTTGTCTCCCTACTTTACTAGACGCTACGACGAAACAGTGTATCGAAGTAATGCAAAAGAACAAATCTCCATTTTTTTGTATTTGTTTTTTTGTTAATTCTTTTGTTTCTTCGGGTACTACTTTTTGCAACCGCTCTCGTTCCTTAACTTGATTGTTATATCGATACAAAATATCTGCTTCCCGCGGTATCTCTCCCGTGAACTGATGCTAAAGCGTGACAGGAAGATGCTGTTTCATTTCGAAACAAAGTAGCGACTCGCTGTGCACTTGAAAGACCTATCATCTATTGTAAGGCTAATTTACCCGCGAAGTGAGGAGTCTGAATTAGACTCTCTGAAGCTTTTATATTTGCATTTGTTATCAGGCTTTTCACTATTGAATGTATGCTTGTTTTTGATTGTATAAGTAACATCTTGCGATGTAAAGACAGAGTGATCTTCATGTAAGCGTAGCTTTATAGTTGCCACGCACAAAGCTAGAAAGACCAGATCTACCGATCATAGCTTGCAGCTTGATTACTCTCAAAGAATTACCGCAGGATAAGTTTTGAATTTCTACACATTCAATTTTGAAATGGTTATATGTTCATCAGGGTCTTAGGGCATCTATATAGCTTTCAAATCCAGCCTGTGCGTGCAACAAATATCTCGCACAATACAATGCTATGATTTACCCTAGTGAGCTCAATTTTTTCTGCATATTGTGCTACGTGTTATATCCTAAGGATGCGGAAATTATTTTGTAAATCAAGATTGTGTAATGCTCTTATAGGAAGTTTAAGCAAGGGCAACTACTTTCCATTTAAGTTTTCTTCTAATCAGTTCACTTGCTGTTAAAGTCGGTTGACTTACAAACTTATTACTTGAAATTTCAGGCTTTGTATTTTTTCTTCGCCGTTTCCTGACTACTTGTGCTTTAATGCACTCTTCGTATTTAAAAAAGGGTGTTTTGTAAAATTTTCCCATGTTATTCATGCAGGTCCAGTTTCTGTTGTAATCTCAATCGAAAGTTCCAATTGTAGAAGGATTAGTTGTTACTGTCCCTATGCAATTACTTTGAATGCTCCAGTATGACAGAAAATAACAAAAAGCGATGTCGCGTAAGAAAAGGTGGAACATTGCAGGTTGTACCCCTTGGAGCTGGTTGTGAAGTTGGAAGGTCTTGTGTTGTTGTTTCTTATAATGGGTATTCTGTGATGCTGGATTGCGGTATACATCCTGCATATACTGGAATTGGTGCTTTGCCAATGTTTGACGCATTCGATGTACATAATATCGATCTTTGCTTAGTTACGCATTTTCATCTAGACCATTGCGGTGCCGTTCCATATTTTTTGACTAAAACCGCTTTTCAAGGTCGACTGTTTATGACTGAACCTACCCTTGCAATATGCAAACTTCTATGGTCTGATTATTGTAAAATGACTGCTGGAAATCAGCTATCCGTAACAAATTTTTCACCAAAAAACTCATCTTACGTAGATTCAGCTTCTTATCATTCCAACGTCTTATTTGATGATGCTGATGTTGAGAAAGCGCTGAAAAAATGTAGCATTATTGATTTCAATCAAGAAATTGAATATGAAGGAATCAAATTCACATGTTACCGTGCCGGTCATGTTCTAGGTGCCTGCATGTTTTTAGTTGAAATAGCTGGTGTAAGGTTTCTTTATACCGGCGACTACAGCAGAGAAATTGATCGTCATATTCCTCCCGCAGAAATACCTCCTGTTGATGTGCATGTATTAATATGCGAGTCGACGTACGGTATAAGAGTTCATGATGAGCGCAAACAGCGTGAACAGCGATTGCTGCGGGCAATACAGGTAGCGATTTAGTTTATAGGAAAAATTAAATCTCTTGCAAGTATTTCTTGATTTCCATTCTACTAACAAAATTTTTGCCTTTCTTCAAATTAGGAAATTGTGAAAAGAAATGGGAAATGCCTTTTGCCAGTTTTTGCTTTGGGACGTGCTCAAGAGCTTCTATTCATTTTAGAAGAATTTTGGAACCAGAACGTAGATTTACAGAAAGTTCCGTTGCTCAACATATCATCAATGTCCGGGAAATCTATGCTAATATATGAAACTTTTATTAACATGTGTGGAGATGATATTAAGAAAGTAAGTTACATATCTGATATCTCTGTAAGTGAAGGTAATTTGTGCTGAGCATACTTATATATGATGGAAGCCATTGAACAAATTTGATTAAATGTATTCAATCCTATCACTCAGCGGGCAGATGAAGGCAAAAATCCATTCCAGTTTAAATACGTAAGGACTGTCCGGAGCATTGACTCAATGAAATCATATATGCGTCATGATGGTGCGGAAAATAGCTTAGAGCCTATGTTTTATAGGTTGTTTTTGATTGCTAGGTATTTTGGTATTTTAAAAATATTTCTATTTGGAAATGAAATTTATGTAGGTCCTTGTGTTGTTATGGCTGCACCGGGAATGTTGCAAAATGGGCCATCGCGTGAATTGTTCGAAGCATGGGCACCTGACTCGTAAGTGATTTTTTCAGCTTTGACTATCTTCGAATATGTTCATCCCAGAAAAATATTGCATATTCTACACCTTCAATATTTAGGAGAAATGGAGTCATCCTCACAGGTTATGCCGTTAAAGGAACACTTGCTGACGAATTGAAACGGGAACCCAAAACCATTGAGCTTTCAGATCGCATTTTAAAGGTTTCTATATATTGCATTTCACTTTATCATCATTGCTTTAGTATTTTATATGTTTCGATTTTACTTACAGCGTCATTGTAGTTTTGAACAAATTTCTTTTTCTGCACACGCCGATTTTAATCAAACGCAAGCATTTATTGAGGGCTTGAAAGCCCCCAATGTCATTCTTGTACATGGAGAGCGAGGTGAAATGATGCGACTCAAAGAAAAACTTGTGGTGAGTTCATAAAAAAAGTAATTGTTTAATAGATTGAAAAATTAATTGCATGTTGATAAAGAAAAATTTGATGCTAGTGCAATACAAAAAACTGGTTGTATATTACTTTCAATTGTTGTGCTTATAATATTTAGGCTGAACGCCCGGCTTTGAGTGTTTTTACTCCCGAGATATTACAATCCTTATGCCTGAATTTTGATAGTGACAACTGCTTGAGGATTGCAGGGACTCTGGCTGAGGAAGTACGGAAATGCTTTTGTGAAACAAATAGTATAGATTTAGTAAAATTGCCTACTCCCCAAAGCGATACTTCTAGTAATAATGATAATGGCCAGAACAGGTTTGTTTGTCTAAATGCATCAAGCAG
The DNA here is from genome assembly GCA_015476325.1 of Cardiosporidium cionae. Taxonomy (NCBI): domain Eukaryota; phylum Apicomplexa; class Aconoidasida; order Nephromycida; genus Cardiosporidium; species Cardiosporidium cionae. The sequence continues at coordinate 109,352 of JADAQX010000035.1, forward strand.
CAATTTTAATTCTCTTCTCATCGCACCACTAAAACTATGATGTACGATACACGTTGAAATTCTATCTTGATGTAGCGATATTGCCGACTCGCAGAAGATAAACAAATTAAGTAGTCAATGCGCTTCACCGACACTTTCTATTGAAGGCGTTCTAGTTACTGACAAGAATAATGTAAGTAAAAAGTTGAAAAAGTGAGATTGTATGGTGAAAATCAATTTACGCTCTATTTTTCCCTTAATGCAGGAAGCGATATTGTTGCATGCTAATGACGTTAGAGAATACACACATTTGGAACCTACCATCATTCAGCAACGAATGCGCATCAAATATCACGGCCCGTTTACTACTCTTAAAGTAATTATTATTTTGGTTTTTATATTTGTCCAATTTGTGTAGACAAGTTGTTAATTTATGGTTGTCAGGCTTGCCTCATGGAGCTGTACGAGGCGGTGGAATCCATTTCTCCTTTTTCTATTTGCATCGATCAGCGTGTATTTGTTACTGCTAAAATGGAGACTCTAGAAATTATAATAGAATGGCAGGTGAATTTTCTGAAATTTTTTCATAATTAGCTGCCTCCCGAAATCAGATACTTAAATAGCCTACCTCTTATTTCTTAGGAGAATCCTTTGTCAGATTTAATTGCGGATAGCGTCTGTTTCCTCATCCTTGAATTGTCTCGTGGCCTTATTTCTCATCCTGCTCAACTTAGTTGCAAGTACGACCGTAACTTTCAGATCGAATATACCGAATTGAATTATTAGCGAAAACTTGCTTGCTATATGTGTTATGTGCAGATCTCTTCAATCAGAAGAGATGTTGGCCCATATGCTTTCATGTTTTTTTCAAGAGCAATACAATAGCGTGATAAAAATTGGCAGGGCAGATTGCCTTCTACCGTGTATATCCAATGAAAAAGTTACTAGCGATATTATTTTAAAGTTCTCAACGCGTGATATCACTATTTCTGGCAAGAAAACCAATGTACCAGTCGAGATCAATATAAATAAAAGAGAAGTGCGTTGCTTGTAGCGTATTGTTCAATTCTTTTCCATAGAAAACTATAAAAATGTTCACGGTTTTTGTTATAGGTATCATGTCCTAATCATAATATTGAATCTAGCATTCGCGAACGATTACGGTATATTGAAGGAAGTCTCTTTCCATTAAACCTGCGTACCTTTGGTTGATTGACCCTGCTATCGAATGTGTTTGTGGGTACATCTGAAGTATCGGAATTTTTTTAACTGTAATCTTCATTTTTCATTGCTGCCTGGTCATCTTTAAACATTGGATTATTCTATAAGGAAGGTAATTCTGAAGTCTTGCTTCAACTGAATTCAATATAAACCTGCTTTCAACGATTGTTGTATTTACCATTTGGCCAAAACTGAAGATACAGTTTGATTAAACGTATGCTTTGTTGACTTACACTGCCATGGTTTCATAGTATCTCTTTACTTGTATGGAATCGGATGGAATTGAATTTGCTTGTTACGCCGATAAATATTTAGGTTTGTTTGTATTTTTCGATTTCAAGCTTTTTATGAAATAATTTTTTTGGGGGTTTTTGAAAGTTTGCATTAACCTTGTTTGATAATCTGAGACCTAATGAGTAGAATGAAATTTTTGCTGGATGCCCTATGAATGAAATTTTTTATAAGCTTTTATTTACTGTAACATGCAGCGAAAAATGCCTTTCAAAAAAATTATTGCGCTTGAGAAGTTGTTGCATGCATTTATATGCCCGATTCTGTTGTTATCGTTTTTATCCCTGCCGGAAATTTTGCTGTAAAATGCTAATTCCATATCTGCATGCATACTTTAATATTAAAACGATTTTCCATTTTCGTGAGCAGACCATGGCGCTAATTTAGTTGCAGCTTCTTTGCTAATATTAACATTTCAAAATAGTTTAAATAAATGAAGCAACAGGAAGTATGCGTTCCTGCTAATTGTGCGTACATATTACTGCGGCATGAGTTTAATGAGGAATTAAAAGTGCATGGTTTCTCAATATTTTAGGTTAGAAATAATCATGGTATGCAACAAAAATGGATTCATTTTTACACCGAGCAAAATAATTAAAATTTTAGGGGGTAGCTGATCTTTATAACAGAGAAAATTGGAGTCTTTCTGCTGGTATGTAGGTTTATTTTATCATCAATCTTAATGAATTTTTATTAACAATATTACTCCTGTTACAGTTGTAGTACAATGAAATTGTCTGTGAATAATGAGGCCACTAATAGCTTCATACCAGAAAAAAATGTTCAACCTTGATTCTAAGCTTCCAATAAATAGAAAAGGTATTTGATGGGAATTTTTCGCGCTACGAATTAATTTGACTAACTGCAAGTATGCTTGTTCACTCACAATATGTTAGCAGGCGCATGGAAAGCGCGCCAGCTTGCATAAAATGGCCTAGAAATTGTCTAGGGATACATTGGCAACTCAGAGACGCCAAACGACGGTTTGCTGCGTATCCTGCACAGCTTTCGCTACTTCTCTGTCCATGCATCCCATCAATGAGCTTACACGTCTCATATCTATCTATTCGGGCAAATATTGCCTAATATTTTAAAATGCACGACATACAGGCTGTGAAATTAGAAAGTATGTGAATATATACTTAAAAAAGCAGGCTTTGGATGCAGCGGATTACTTGCCCAGAACATAAGCAAAAGTTATATTACTGAAAGGCAGAATTTTTGCGACAGGTAATATTTTCTCAATAAATTTGTAATGAGATGGGAGTGAAAATGCATGGACAAAAATTAAAGTTTACCATTGAAAATGCTTACCGGGTTTTAAGGAAATGAGGAAGTATGTAACTAATTCCAATTATAGGTGAACTAATGAATCTAATGCAGAAACGGTTGAGGTATGTAATGTAATGTAAAGAATCACGCGGTTGATTTAGGGAGAAAGTTGCCACGCTTAAGCTCCTATTTTATGTACAGCGCATAGAATCAAATATATTCAAAAACTCGAGTGAATATATCATTGAAGATCCTTCAAAATTAGTTCTTCAGAAGCACATTTCGCAACCACTACAAATGGAAACTAATCTGAAGAATGACGCAGCTGATATGATAAAAGAAAGTATAAACAAACCATTGACTCCTTCGATGAAATCAAATTCTTTTAAGGTTCCACTTTCCGATTCTCAATTTAGGAAATATTCTCTGATGGTTAGATAAAATTTTAATGTAAAGACCCAAAAATGACTCTCTACTTTCAAACACAAATTTTCTAATTATCCCACAAACTTTGTTTCTTCATTCAAAGGAGGAGAGGAGACGCTTTTTTGTCCCTAAAAAACACGATAATCTATTGCAAGTGAGACAAACGTTGCATGAGAACTTCGCATTCACGAAAGCAAATGAAAGTAGCCCGGTTATAAATTGAACGTTTTCATGCTCAAACTTTAAAGAAAGAAGGATATATTAAGAAAAGGTCACCAAAATTGGGTTTTCCTTGGCAAAAAAGATGGTTTGTGCTAACAGAAAACCGCCTAATGTACTTCAAAAATAAAGAGGACACGTGCCCTATGGGCATACTCGATATGGAACTAATAAAATTGGAAATACAAGTATTTGTTTGATGCATATCATTACACTGTGATTAGAAAACAAGTAAAGCTACTTTTTTCTTGCAACTTTTCGAACTGTACAAGATTCCTGTGTGCCATAATTTTTTTGTTTTACGCGCAGTGCTCGTGGGATTACGAATCCGCAACAGCACCACAATCAAATCATTCGGTCTTTCCATTCAATGTTTTTCAGAATATATCTCCTTGCTGCAGTAAGCGCACTTAATAAAATTAGATGGCATAAAGAACACACCCCCACTCTTCTCATGTAGAGCATAATTGTTTTTCAAAACGATTTCCGTGTATTGCTGAAAGAAAGATACGAAATGGGCTGCTAGACTCTGCTGCACGGGCAGATGTAGTGAAAAGAACGGAGTTTTACACCCTATGAGTGAAGTCACATTCTTGCTCAAGCCTAAAGGATGCGCACGTACCTTTGAATTAGCTGTAAGTTCTCTCTTTACAGATATATGCAATTAAACCGTCAACTGATAGTAAGGAATTATGCAATAATAAAAAATGTCCTCTACATACCATTCTACTTTTTTTTGTCAAACATTATTTATTAATGCTTTAATAGTGTAGCTACCATGATGCAATAGATTGGATTCACCTCATAAATCTCAGCTGCAAACAATGCGAAGCATTCTTTCCAATAAAGTTGACACCCGAATCAAAATTTTGGAAAATTAGTCGAATATCACCGCAAAAGTTTGAATCGATTGCAAACACAGGAGATATTGTTTTATTCAAGTTAGGCACGATAGATAAAAAGTGCCAGGTCTGACTATAGAGCCATTTCTACTATCCACGCCTGCCTTGAAATGCCTTCAGAACTAAGCGAATGAACGCGTTGATTCAGAGAACCTTAACCCGAAGTGAATACGATCACATTGCCATGATTCTACGAAGTGATTGTAACAAGATACATGTTCTTGAGGCAATAGGCAATGCGGTTTGTTCTTAATAAATCGAGAACCTTAAAATGTGAATGTCGCTTGTTGCACAATTAGCAGCAAATTGTCACCATCGTATTTTGAACCTGCTGTAGGGTGTCGTAATTAACCCTTGGGGTTTGCATCGCAAGCTGCTTTGGTCAAATCAATTTACCAAGTCCGATACTTTCACAATTGTTAATGCTTACTTATTGTTTCAAATTACAATCAATTCTTACATTCTCAGTATTCAAACACTACTAATTCAAGTCATTGCTACCATCAATTTTAGAGTGGCACTTCGCAAAGTCTTTTGGGAAAGATCCACCGAAAAGCTAAATGTACTTCTGCAGTTCCTCAAAGACACTTACGGAGCAAAATATCATTTAAGCGTGTCAAAACTTCTCCGAAGATATTCTTATGGTAAAATAAACACTTTATTCAAATACAAGTGATGAAGCTAATTTAATTCATATAATATTGATGAGTCACTTCGATTTTGCTTACAGGAGGAACACACACTGATTTTTTCTGCTCTGAGTTGATAGCAAATGCGTGGAAGGTACACACGAACAATATTGTTATGGCAAAAACAAAGTATTCAAATAGAAGTTTTGGCAGCTGTGAATTTTATCGCTTAACAATTCTTTACATTTCAAAATGGCTCTGTAGATAGTCGGTATTCTACCTTCAAACATGGTCTGCACAAGAATGTGGCCGGGTAAAATTAATCGATTGAAACAAAACAAAAATTATAAAAAAAAATTACAAGATCGTCTTATTTCCCTCTCCATGACTTATTTTCAGCGCAATTCTCTGAAAAAATAAAACCCTCAATACAACTAAGCACCGATTGTAAAATAGGTGGCGAATTAACGATTGATTTCACAATGGACGAAGACATGACTGATGAAACATAAAAGGCTCAGTTTCGGTATTCGAACAATCGGAGCAACAAAGAAAAAATTAGTATTGCTGAATAAACGCATGAATAGAAAATATTTCTTTATATATGCTCAGCTAGGGCACATACTAATGCAACCATACAAAAGCGGGGATCTGATTAGTAGTTTTTGTAAATGAATAAAATTAAAAGCAATGCAAGGAGCCTGGATATCAAATGCCTGAATCTATTTTCCTGCTTTCAAAAGCCGTTTAAAAATTCTATCATGGTAGCAGCGTTCAACAGCAAACTATGTATGTATCAGTGACGAGCCAAAATTCTCTATTCCAGGTAAGGTCAGAACGAGGGCCTGCTTTTATCGCTGTTACTATTACATGATCCTCAACCTTAGTCACACTTTGCAGCAACACCAAAGCCTTGCAAGTCAAAAATCAAATAAGTAATAAAATAGCAAGTTGCTGGTATAGCGAAGATTAATCTTGTAACCAGACACGCGATACCTTCAATCTCTCGAAGCGAGTTTTACTTGACTTTCCAAAGGGTACTTGTTTATCAAAAGCGGATAGCTTAAAAGAGTTGAGAACGGGAGTACCCACGGGTGGTATCTTCATCTGAACACAAATGTAATCAGCATCAGCACAGCGACCTAGATTCATACAGTATAGAATGCTGTAATGCATGTTTCGCTTATTTTCATTGCTCATGCTCTAAAGTCTTAAGGCAGCTAAAAAAAGCTCTCGAATCTCAAAGTTCTAGATTAAAAACATATTTTATCTCTCCAATCCATTACATTAAGGAATTTGTAGAAAAGTGTTTACTTTTTGCGATTATACCTTGCCTGATTCTACTCGACATCTATCCTAAGTACATCAATTCATCATGACTTTACTGATAAACCATTCAAGAATTAAGAATGAGTGAATTCAAGAAAACAATTTTGCAAGCAATTTTCATTGCATTTATTTTTAAATAACAAGCTAATTAGAGGTCTGCGATGAAACAAATCCATTTCAACGCACCTGGCCCTTATCCCATATAAGCGTTCCTCTCTTCAATGCTCGTCGGTATTTTTTTCGTATAGGAAGATGATTGTAAAATTGCTGCAACACAGAGACGGAATTATTGTGGCTGCTGAAACGGCATTGCGCACGTGTTGCCTGAGAACCAACCGAGAATGTTGTTTCTTTCGAACAAAGTGCAATAGAAGATGAACAGATCTTTCTAGGAAAGTGCCTAGAAATAGATACACTAAAAGACAAAAAGTAGCTGCAGTTAACCATTTTTGATGGAGTGAATTTTAGGTTGGCTTAACCATCTTGCAGCGTAGTAGTGCTTGGGATAAGCATAATCCGGTAACAAGGGAGTATAAACGCAAGATGAGCATTTGAGCGAACAAAAACTTTGAAATGCATTAAACTTGCTGTTCTGCAACTTTGCTAAGTCCGCAAGGAGAAACTTGCAGCGTCATACGTATTATGATAAAAAAACTGTAGGATAAAGTAGATTCGTCATGAAGTGGCCCAAACGGCAAGAGGGTGCTAGCATAGGCGAAACAGGTCTCCAGTGCATAGCTTTTGAATATTTGCGTTAGCAGGCCGCTGGACTTTCTTCCGTGGTTGCAAGGAAAAGGTCAAACCTTATTTCTGCATTCACTCTTCAATTTCGATTGTTTGTCATACATTTTTAGCATATCATACATATTGGTTTTATTCATTCTCTTTTTTAATAAAATGCGAGAAGTTAGGTTGACAACGCGGGCTGCATGGATATGCCATTCGTTAGATGCAGGTGATCGTATCGGTAGGATACTAAATCGGAAATTAGGTGACTCCAATAATTCCCTTGATCAGTCAAATTATGAACTGATGGTCTTAAGATAAAAAAATACACTAACAATTCTAATTCTTGCTTATACTAATTAGAAATATCACTAGATCCTTCATGATTGTCAATTCCGCTGTTACAGCAGTTGAATATATGTGCTGTGAACGTGGTATTTTCTGTCGGATGCTGTATGTGAACGTGGTGTTTTCTGTGAGTTGCTCTAACAATAATTAGTCACGCTCTACCAGTCGTATACTAAAGACTTCGGCTGAAATAGTTCTTTTAAGTAATAGGATATTAAAAAGGTTGATTCTCCTACTTTTGTAGGGAGGATATTCTTCTAATTCATACAATGAAACATAAACTTACTCTACGCTAATAATTACTACTTGCGGAACTAAATAAAAGAATAGAAAAATAGAGTATTCACTCCTTCATGCATCTACTTACAACAAAAAGAACCGAAAGAATACTTATTATTTTAACTCTCCGTTATTACTTCCCTCTCATTCTCCTTCTCAAAGGTGTAGAAATAAGTGCATCTTAGTTGCGGGAAACATCGGGTAAACTGCCCCATTATATCGGTTGTTCGATATTGAGACTCTCAATGTTGTTACATCGCTTTATATGCACTGTGATATCCTTGAGGGGAAACAGGGGAATTGCGGATTGTTGGCTTAATTAGTTTAAGAAAAATACCTATGTAGTAAAAAGGTAATTTTGATAAAGGTAGAATATTTACAATATCATAAAATAATAATTAAAATGGGTGTCCCGCTCTGTCGCGATACCACTGTTACATTAAAGCTCTACTTTTTGTTCTTATTTTATTTTCGCGAAAAGATCATTGGTTAAGTAAGCGAACGGACCAAGTGAGCTACGTTTATATCTATTTATCCACGCACTTTAACTTCAAAACCTAATTACTAATTTTATTTAAAATAATCAATTTATTTTTATAAAATAATAAATAACAGGAGTCGAAATATTGAGATTGGCAAATACTCAGAGAGAAAAAACCACAGGACAGCATATGTAACAGTGGTATCGCGACAGAGCGAAACATCTATTCTTAATTAATGTTTTATATTGTTATAATTATTTCATCGTTATCAAAATTACCTTTTTACTACGTAGTTATTTTTCTTAAACTAATTAAGTCAACAATCCGCAATTCCCCTGTTTCCCCTCAAGGATATCACAGTGCATATAAAGCGATGTAACAACATTGAGAGTCTCAATATCGGAACAATCGAAATAATGGGACAATTTACCCGATGTTTCCTGGAACTAAGGCACTTATTTTTACACTGTTGAGGAGGAGAATGAGGGAATAGTAATAACGTAGAGTTTCAGATTATTATTCTTTTGGTTCTTTTTTTTATTGTAACGCACATGAATGAATGACTTATCCTATTCCCTTACTTAGTTCCACAAACAGTAGTTATTAGCGTAGAGTAAGCTTATGTTTCATTATACGAATTAACGAAAATACCCTCCTTACCAACTAAGTAGAATCAACCTGTTTCACACCCTACTGCATGAAAGAACTATATCAGACAAAGTCTATAACACACTCTGGCAGAACTTGACTAATTTTAGTTCGAGCAACTCACCGAAAACACCACGTTCATATTAAAATTCAGCTACCTTTTGTGCAACAAATATAGAATTGTAGATAGTAATAAGAGTAATTTGTAGTACAGTGTGCGTAGCTTTTGAAAGAAGTTTGTAGTTACTCCGTAATCTGTATTTACTTCAAAGAGTAACAATGGAGCGCGGAACGATTTAGAATGTGTTCGTGTGCACGCGAATACAGACGACGTCGATGAGCGATAAACTTACTTACGTCTCTGAAACAAAATAATAGGAGAGAGGATGAGAATCGCAAATTGCTAGTTCTTTCTATGGTTAACTTCTTTTAACTTTATTTTTATGCGTAATTAGTTAGGAATGTTTACTTTCATGATTAAGATTAAATTTTCTATTCAGTTTCCCAACGGAATTTGCATGTTCTTCAATTGACAATCTAAATGTTTCTCGTGGTATTTATTTGACCTTGTGTAGAAGAAGCCTTCGACTAGCAATACGCACTGTGGTAATAAAATATTACATTTTACACACTACGTGCGAATCCACATTCAATTCACTTCTCATTCGCACGTTCGCAAAAACAGAATCATTACAGACTTCCTCTAAGTTCGTAGTTCCAAATAATATTTTTGTTATAGAGAGAAAAAAGGTGGACGCACAGCGACCTTTCAGGAAGTTTCAATAAGTTCTTTCGTAAAAGAATATTGGAATCGTCTAAGCTTCCACTTTGATGAACTTATTTGGAACAATTTCAGCCGCAATATAACCCCAAAACTTTTCACGCTACTTTTTTTCCAAGTGAGTGATCACAGTATAGTTGCTTTCTCATTGCACTATTGTAGCCAAACGATACCACTTCAAAGAAGTAAAGTAATGTTACTGCTCCCTCTCCGTGCCAGTTTCTCAAATGCATGCAAAAACTGATTGAACAACAAAAGGGAATAGCAACAATGAAGAGAATAGAATATGTTGCGAACGACCAGCAAAGTGTTACGCATAGAATTTGGCTACAAGCAACATACAAATGGGGAACGTCACGGAGCGGAGAACCCGCGAAGGCCCTTTATTTGACTGTCACTGATCATTTCAGATGGGATGCATAAAATTCTTCTTTTGAATGAATTGCAAGTGAATCATGCTAATGTGCGCGTATTTTCATTCGCTATGCTAAAAGCATCAAGAGGATAGCAAGAAAGCCGCGGCATGCTTTCTGACATAAACTGACAAAATAACATTTTGTTGGAAGAATTTTATTTCCCAATTTTTTTACAGTGAGTGAGCTGTGCCTTACGCCGAATGCACAAAGAAAATAACATCATCTAACAGGAAATGATTTACTTAGTCAAGCTGCTGCTTCTTTCGATTTGCTGTCTCTGCAGGAATTGCTTGTTTAAGTACTTGAAGATGCTATATTTGCGAAAAAAAGCTGTTTTCAAATTTTTTTATAATTAAATCAATTCGATGAATGAAAACGTCTTAAAAAGGGCTAAACTGGCGTGGCTGATTGAGGGAGGATGTCATTTAAAGATTTCAGTCAGAGCGACAAATCGTAGAAGCGTGTTTAGTGATATACGACTAAATATGCAGTTGTATTGGAAGACGAGAGAAAAAGGAATATAATACAAGCTTAACATAAATATCACCCCTCTTCGGTTCTAACTTTTTGTTTTATCGTTTACAGAATCTTGTTCCTTCTTGAGTGTTTGCGGCTTAGCTGCTAAATTCCCTTTCTAAAGGGAGAGCAAGAACTGGTGCAGCCTTCTCGAGTTACAAACATGAATTAAGTAACCATTCATCGAGTAATATGAAGGTATAAAACAATATGTGCAGCCCCACTTGAGGTTGCTCATAGATAAGCCAATTATCTTTTTGTAACACTAGCTGAGATAATTCGTTGGTTGTACTGAATTAACTGAATGAAGCTTCCTACGTAAATCAATTAGCTCCTGTATACAAATTCTTACCTGATATGATACAATCGTACATTTTGTAGTGTTATACAGACAAGGGGGCTCGCTCTCGTGACAGTCCACACATTCATCAAGTTCAGCAAAAAAATAAGCATGAGTAAGACTGTGTTTTATATTTTACTTGTCCGGTCTGATAGTTACTATTTCAATCCTATCATTTTCATCTTTGCTCAGTTCGCAGTATGAAATGATAGTCTGATTAAGCTTCATGGCAGCTACTCAATGATTCTAACAACGCAAGAACATAAGCATTTCCTGTTTTCAATTCTTTTAGTTTTCTAGTGAAGTAGCATTTATCATTTTAAGTTCACAGCACACCGATCCATTTGCATTTTTTCGCGCTTCCTAGTAGCCACGGAGAAATTAATGCACTTACTGGTGCTTTTGGAAAAGTAAGAGCATGGCAACTTCACTTTGAGGAAACAAAATAAAACGATTCACATTTAGGAAACAAAATAAAACGATTCACATTTAGGAAACAAAATAAAACGATTCACTTTTAGGAAACAAAATAAAACGATTCTATGCCGTTCGAGGTTGAACAGTACGTATCGCCATAATGCAATGAGCGTATGGAAATAAAACAGTGAGCTGAAAATATATGAATATAGTTAGCAGCAAAAATGGATGAATAAGGAGCGCTGCTACAAACATTTTTTCAGCTATTTCGGAATAAGATCTGCTTGTGTTCAAACCGAATATGAAGGCTTTGTAGCTAAATAAATTTAAGATAAAGAAAGGCTCTTATTTTAAAAGCTTGTGTTTCTACACAATAAAACATAAAAAGTCAATTTGACGAACATAAAAGTCGCAAATAAGTGCATAATTGCAGATATAGAAAGTACATAAAGATGTGCTCTGAAATACAAAGGTTCCATGATAGACATAATTTCACTGACTACGAGTGCCAAGCAATTCCACACGAGACAGAATCCCAGAGAGTGTAATAAATCCCCAGAAATTCACTGGCACAACACCACAATGCACATTTCAATTTTCCAATACATGCTCTGCTTTTGGTAGTACAATCTACTTACTCTGCTATGAACAGTTACGCTTACCATTAGGGTCTGCTGTGGGAATTTCAAGCGCATGATCTACTACAACAACTTCATTGACCAGGACTTGAAAATGTCCATTGTTTGAAGTGCGTACGCATACTGCAATGTAATCACAACGTTGCCAGTAGAGGATGTAGTCATTTTTTTCTTACCATTGTTTAACTACATGCAGATGCAGTAAGAACATAATGAAATTTGAATACCTCGCTCATTTATTTTTAATTTCGATGGTTGCCAACCACTGTTCTTTATCTCTGAATTAATAGAATGCACCCAACCTGTTTGAAGATAACAGATACGATATAATTTATGGTATAGTCAGTACAGTCATCTCCTTTTAAAATATAACAAACCTGCACCATCCAAATACCATGACTTATCCTCAATTATGGAATCGATTGTTCTGTGCCCATTGTAAGGATCTTCCATAGTAATCCCCATCATAGGTCCCGAAAAATGCGTTTCAACCATGCCAATACGAAAAGTGAACTGAGCAATTTCGCCCAGATGTAAACTGCACGAAACAAAACGTAAGTAAACTGGTGCTATACTGCAAGATCTGATCTTTACATGAAAGTATCACAATACCTACCGCAATTTCTCTTGCGAGAATACAGCACCATCCGACGGCTGAAAAGAGCACAAAATTCGCGCATAAAGAAGGAACGCTTTCAACCTAAATAAAACCATAAGTTTCAGTAAAAGGCACGCAAATTACCTTGTCTGGAATTCTTTGACGCCATGCTTCTACTTTGTTCCAACTGACAACGGCATCTATCCCCTTAGCTTCCTTTTTATTGATAAAATGGAGTGGTCGTAAAATGAAGATCTGAGTGAAAGAAAATAGTTGACCTGGGTTACATAGTTCTAATCCTTAATTACCTATGGCAGAGTACTCTATTTGAAATACATTACCCCTGCCGTTTGTTGGTAGTCATTTTTTCGCTGGGAGCTATGTGTTGGCTTTTCGTCATCCAATAAAGGGAAATATTTCTTAAATTGAGGGTGACGACGGGTTAGATCATCAACAATCATCCTACAAAACCACGCAAGTAATATTTTCATTCATATTTAAGGTAAGTTACAGTTGTATTTTTCATCTCGTTTAGTTTCTAGTACATTCTATCTCACTTTGAGAAAAGTTTTACATTCGTGTCTGACCGTATGTTGTGATTTGGGATTATGGAAGTATTCGTTAACGGTAAGCCAGTCACTGGAGATGTTTGGTGTCCTCGATGGAACCATGCATCGATTTCCATTCGTTCATACGAATAGCCGTCAGCGATGACAACTGGATCCTGAAGCCAAAGAAAGAAATAGCAATGTACTCGACCAATTTCGTAAACACAATTGTATTAGCCTGCGAAATGTTTTTTGATACAAGTTCACCCATTGCTACCTACGCTCCTGGAAAAAAACCCCACCTCATTTATATCTTCTTAGGACTTCGTTGCTACCGACTAGGAAGCAAGAGTAACCAACTCACATAAAATACTCCCTACCCGCATTAGCACTTGACTCAGGCAGCATGTCAAGCCATGCATCATAGCCATATCTGGAGGGGTTCTTCCTACTGTCTCCATGTTTTACATCTCATAACAGGATAAAAACAATGAAAATTGATTTGTTGCTCAATTTGTGAAATATACGATGACGTGACAGCTGCAAAACTGCTTCTTTCCACTTCGTAACATAGAACACTTGTACCGAAATATAAAATGCTAGGCACTCAGGCCAAAAGTTACAGTTCTTCGCTGCGACCTTAGGGCTATTTTCAATGCAATTTCAATGCCAGTTTTTAAAACTTAAAAATATATTACACTAAATTCAAATACCTCGGCTGGAAAATTCATGGTGCCAAAATAATTAAGCAGATAAGGTATTTTCAAAAGAAATTCTAGCACCAGGCGCGATAGGTGCGGAGAGAGGGGTTGGCGCGTATCATCTTTTCGGAAGGGACTTATTATCCACCCCATTACGTTAACTGCATGCTTGCTAGCATTTATACAACAATCTTACTTACACTACCAAAAAATATATTGCATTTCCTGTATGTATGATAGCACCCGTAAATACTGCGGCATATAGAGGATAGAAATCATCGCATTCAGAAATACAAGCTGAATCCATTTGTATTCGCAGAGAGTTTAAATAGAACTTCCTTCCAGCGAATTGATGAAGTAAATACATCAATTAGAAAAATAATTGTTGCGTTTATATTTTAGATCCCTTTTATATGGATATCAAATCAACGGAAAAGACATGCTATCACATAGCTAAAAGAATTCGTTTAGCATGACCTTTAAATTACAAGGCTATACGCCAGAAGGGAATCAATGTCCTATTCATTAAGGGTTTTGGAAATAATCTCATGCACGTCGTCAGATAATACATCTACAGCAGCAATTCTTTCAAGCTGTAATTTCATTAAATTCTTCCTTGTATCTTCATATTTACGATAATTCATTAAGTTGCGACATAACCTCGATGCAATTTGAGGATTAAACTTGTCAACTTTTATCACACAGTCTGCAATCAACCGATATCCAGCACCATCTATTCGGTGAAAAGCAATCTGCCACGTGAAGACTGAAACGAGAGATCGCAATCGATTTGGCTGAACAAAATCAAAATCTTTGTGCTCCAATAGTTGCAAAACGCACTCTACTGCATCTTCACGGTTGGCACTGGCTTGCACGGAAAACCACGTATCAACGACCCTTGGGTCACCTACAAGACACAGAATCAAAGCATCAAATGTCTTTCCAACAAACAAGTGGCTTCCACCTATATTATACCGTACCTCTTGATTGTAGATAAAATTCTTCCAAAGCAAGTTCTCTCTCTTCACCATCAACGTTCACAAGGCAAGAAAGGGCTGCAAGCCTGTCCGTCATATTCTTCCCTTTTTTAAAATGTTCAAAAGCTAGTATTCCAGCATCATCATCAGCTCTGGCTGTAAGGTAGCCCAAAAGTGTATTTCGCAATCGTCTCCTAGACATATCTTTCTCGTCGAGTGTCTCAACATAATCATCCGGCATTGTTAATTCATCATAAACTTTCCTCATGTCTTTCTCCAAATGTTCCAGTAATTCTTTGCGAAGAGAAGTTTCAGCTAGATACAGCGCATGCGGATCAATCGGATGCATGTCTTCTTTTAGAGTGGCAATGCTCGGCAGTCTTAGCACTAAAGCCTGAGGAAAAATGCGTGCATTGCTAGCCAGAATACTTTTTAAATTTAGAAGTTAGAAAATTAAACCAACCTGGGCCGATTTATCTTCCATATTCGCGAGAAGGCAATTCCTAAAAGCTGAAATGAAAAGAGATGGAGCAGGCTCTAATTTCTTCACGTCATCTTTGTCAGCACCACGCAACTTTTCAGCTCGTTCGAGTAGGATTTTTGAAGCAAGCTTTTGGCCCGCCTCCCATCGATTGAACCCATCAGAGTCGTGTGAAAGCAACAGAGCCAGGTCTTCATCATTTTGTTCAAATTTCAACTTGACTGGGGCAGAAAAATTCCTGCATAATAATTTTAACACCGGTTTTCAAGCGAACACAATAATTATCTGTATTCCTAAAAATTCTTTTTATCAAATAACCTTAAGAGCGATATCAGGGGTTCTTCAAGAGTAGTAAACGAAAAAGATTGTGTAAATTCAGTTAGCTCGAGTATCTGCGCAATACAAACTTTAAACAAGTAAATCCAATCCACTAGAAAACAAAACTAAAAATTCGCGCTGCATCACGCATGCCAAGACCTGCGAAGTAGGATTCAAGAGATCTGATTTTGAGTCCCTTCCAATCAGACCGATTTGTATGGGGATTATAAAAGGGATATTAGATGATACATGCTGACGTAAGGTGACTGAGAAAGTTTTCTGATCCTTTTTATATTCTGTTTGAACTACTTCAACAATTGGTGTTCCAGCCTGTAAATACACCAAAGCACGTTGTATTACAAACCAAGATATTTTCGATAAAAATTACATTAAAATACCAACCTGGGAATACCACAACTCGAATTGGGACAGATCACGATTACAGGCATCACCCATTGCAAGTCTGAAATCGTCACATGTCACAGCATACCCATCATGCCGTTCGAAATAAAGGTCCATTCCTTTTCGAAATCCATCTTTACCAAGGAGGGTATGATACATACGTATGACCTCTGCTCCTTTCTCATACACTGTAACCGTGTAGAAATTGTCCATGGCGACGTACGATTCAGGGCGGATTGGATGGGACAAAGGGCTACTGTCTTCAGGAAATTGGTGGTTACGTAACATAATAACATCCTCTATACGTTTTACAACACTAGAATAGGTATCTTGATAAAAAAGTTGCTCTCTAAAAACTGTGAGGCCTTCTTTCAATGTGATTTGAAACCAGTCCCTACATGTCACACGATTACCAGTCCAATTATGAAAATATTCATGAGAGACAACAGAGGCAACGCGCTGAAATTCCTTATCTGAAATGAAAGTAAACAGTCATAAAATGCTTAGTTATTTGCAAACATGGCTTCTTAAAACGCAGACACTACGATTCATAATAGAACGTAGGAAAAAGTAGAATATTTTATTCCAAAGTGAAAACACGTTGAATTTAGTAAGCTAGATAGAAAATGTCATTTCTTTCACATCGCAAAAAAGAAGAAAATGCTTCTTGTACCTGTTGATGTTTCTTCCGATGCTAATAGACAGCTCGCATTAAAAATGTTTAATCCTTTGTTCTCCATTGCACCCATGTTGAAATCCCGAATACACACAATGTTAAAGACCTCTAGGTCATATTCTCGTCCAAATTTTTCCTCATCCCATTTCATGGCCATTCTTAAACATTCCAACGCCCAAGTGAGTTTGTCTGAGTCAGCAGAATCGGAAAATAGATTCAAAGTCACAGACTTCCCAGACTGAAAACATAAACGAAATTAACTTGATGAAAAACTCAATTCTATGGAGAGTCCCTATATAAAATGAATACATACCATTGTCTGGAATGTATCTGTTAGCTTGTGTAGGTCCCCCGCAACAAGAGCAAACAAGTAACACGGTTTTGCGTACGGGTCATCAAATTTTGCAACATGACGATCAGGATCACCCGAAAGTGGTACAGTTGACACATGATTTCCGTTGCAAAGCATCACAGGACATGCTTTCTTGTCAGCTTCAATATGAACCTAATAATTAAAGCAAATTCTAATGACGCACAAGCAGCCAGGACAGAAAAATGGAATACTTTACAAATTCTAATAAAGAACTTACAGTGAAAGATGTCATTACATCTGGTCTATCCAAAAAGTAAGTAATGCGGCGGAAACCCATTGCTTCACATTGCGTACAATATATTTTCCCGGATTTATACAATCCCATCAGCTGTAAATTCTGTTGCGGGCTAAACGAAACTTCTGTCTCAACAGTAAAAACTACATTAGTATCTTCCGGAAGGAAAGCATATGGAATTATCATTGTTTGCTCGGAAGTCAGTGTGTAACCACAACCTTCAGTCAGCTTCTTGCCGTTAATACTCACACTTTTACACGTTAAATCTTCACCATTTAGCACCAAATCGTGCTTTCCTTCCACTTTCCTGCTTGGGCGAATGCAGAGCGTACCTCTGACCTATAAATAATATAAACAGTTCACTTTCCGCAACAAACACTTATTCACCCAAGAGGGTATGCTTCTGCTTCCAACGCACCGTCGTGTTATCATCCAGTACAAAGTACAGGTCCACATGCTCGATGGCAAACGATGGAGGCTTGTAGTCCTTTCTATAAGTCACAGTACGCGTAGGACCATCATTCTCTGCATGAATGGACGATTTTGCAGTACTAAAAGCACCATTTTCAGTGGCAGCCACTTCCTCAGGAGCAGCTACAATTGCAGTTGCGCTCATCGTGATAAAGTAGGAAAACACTCGAGGGGCCTCCCAAAAAATGAAGCAGAATTTCTAAATTTTCGATTGGAGATGCCACAAAAAATTGTTACTTAAAATATGCTGCAACACTAATTTGTTCTTTTTGAATTTTCACAAACTAAGATGCGAAATTACAACAAAAAGCGCTATTTGATCAAGATAAGTAATGTGGATCAGCCGCTATATTTGCGAGTTCGCGCGAGTGCCACTTCTAGCGTCAATGCACTTGCATACAAAGAGAATTTTCTTTCACGAGCTAAGAAAAAGTTTTTTTTTAAAGTTTATTTAAATAATAGAGAAAGGAGTACAGCGATTAATTTTATCCATCTGTGCATTCAAGGTGGGGTGGGGGGGGAGAGCTAAGCGATTATAGAAGGTGTAGGAGGTGGTGCGTTGAAGCTGCTCTGGCCTGCTTACCTCAGAGAAATTCAAATTATAAAGTTTAGCATTTGTGAACGTGACGAAGCGTTGCAGTGCAGTTACGCCAGCAAAAGTGATACAAACAACCTAAGTCAAGGAAATACGAACAGAAAAAGGCATCGAACTAATGTACTATCCGCCGCAATCCAACAAGTACAGGCAATGTAAGTCAATTCAACCATTATATTTTTTTTTAAATAGCAGCCATACTGTGTGTGTATCATTCGACAAACTTCTGTCACTCTCAACAGCGTCGAATGATAGTAAAGAGGGCTTTTTGATGGTTTGAGTTGATAAAAAGAAAGCCTACCTTTTGGTGTGGGTATTTTGTTTTAGCTGACAAAGAATTTTGCTAGCAAACTGTTATGAGTAATGGCATAGTAACTATAATAGCTTTTCGGGGCGAAGGCGAAAAAAGAAGCATCCTATTTTGCTATCTCTTGTACAATTTTAACGCGATATAAGAAGAAACAACACATTTTTGATGTTGTAGCTAGTCTACCAAACAACTAGGCAGAAAGGTGATTTAGAATATATTTTCCTGTTATGTTTCTTAATCGGTCGGTATGTTTCTTAATCTGCCGATTGATCGAAGGAAATCACATAAGATTTCTCTGTAGTATGTTTGCGCATTTTCATGTTTATTGCCGATAGCATTTTTTATAGTGAGAAAAGCTACAAGCCATTTGTGAGAAAACGTATAGGTTTGATTTCTTCTGAGCGTTTTTGTCTCTTTGGTGGGGCCTCAGGTGCATTGTAGAATTGTAGAGCACTGTAAAAGAAAACTATATAAGCGGAGAATGGTCTGCTTTGAATCATGCTACCCTCATTGGAAATTAAAAAGACCGTTTCAACTTTTGGCCATTTTTTTAATGTGAATATAGGGTATGGTACTTGTAGTAATTGTATCCTGCAAAAGACTACGCGGCGATACGTGCTAGGCAGACAATTTTGTACTCCAACTCAAACCTTTTGACCAATTTTTCTTCTTAATAGCCTCTTCTTTAATCGCATTTATTAAGTTGCTCTAGCATCTAGAACAATAATTTTTTACTTGTTTTCTCATAATTCTGACTCTACCATATCATGGTACATTTCCTCCACAGCTCTTTTAAGTGTACAAGTTTCTATTCTTATGAGTGCATAATCGGCCAATATTTGCTCTCAGGAACGTTTATAAAGCGCTTAACTCGTAATACATGGTAGCTGGCACAGCTTGGCGAGACAAGTTGACTTCTGTTTCATCACTGTGTTAGGTTCATAAAACGTTCACAAAGAATACACAATACTCCTAGAGAACTTCATGGGCAATGGGAGAAGCTGAAGGCCACCCCGTACCTCTAGCATACAATTACTACCATCAAAATAAAACAGAACTTTTCAAATATAATCTATGTAGTTTATCAATTCAATACAAAGAGATGTGCTTTACAGTCATGTTTTCGTTTCCTTTACATAAAAAGGTGGCATCCTTTTCAATTAGCCTATTAATCTCTGTTGTTTCTACCTAACCGCTGTAAAGATGTCGTATTCTATTGCGTTTTTGAGTGAAAGATAATTAATCGAACAAGGAAATGATGAAGTGCAATGTGATTCTTTTGAGGGACTGTTTGCAAAAATTAATGCATCAAAGTAAAAAAATGAATGTGCTATTCAAGAAAATATGCACGTACAAAAATTTGTATATTCTCGTAGTTCGAAAATAAACTAAGTCTTACCGAGAAAGCAGCGATAGTTCACGCAAAAAGTACACAACATGTAAAATTTCCCAAATTTGCATTTCTGCACACGTTATCTTGGTGATGTCACTTTTTTGATATGCTTCCGAGAGCTATAATTTTATTTACTTTGTTTGTCTTCGTCTCTGCTAAGTAAGCAACTGTGCGTGGTATTTTCAATTGCATTGATAAAATACAGTAAACACCCTAATTTGCCGTATGCTAATTGAGGGGGACAATATTTACTTATTTTTTCTTTGTTAGCAGGAATGGCGCAATTTTTTAATCGCATTTGATTGGATGCTACCGATGTTTGTTTTTTTCATTCTTGCCTTTAGAGAATATTCTATTCACCAGCGTGCGTCTTATCGTTTTTCAGCTTTAGTTTCGATTAAAATGATATCCACTGCTTAAATGAAAACGCAAGAGAAAATATATATTGTAGTACTCCATTATGTGACTGCTGATGAATGAAAGTATACTTTTTGAATGGACCAATGTTGGAAATAGTTTAATTATTTGCAAAAAATTATGAGCAAAATTTTTAGGACATACAATAAAATGCATGCCAAAAACCTTATTTCAAGAAATAAGATGACAAATGAAAAGAGTAATGGCATACTATTGCAATGCAGTAAATGATGCCAACACAAATGCATCAGGAACAAAATAATTATTGCAGCGACATGCCGGTTCAAAATTTGCAATCTTCTTAAAAAGCAAAATAAAATTTCACAGCCCGTCGCAGATTGACTGCATTGCAGCATCTGCATGGTGTATAACCAGTAGTAATAGGAACGGCGGATGCATAACAACACAAATCTACTCAAAAGCTATATAAGAAGAAGGGGAGTACTCAAAAGCTATATAAGAAGAAGGGGAGCACTCAAAACTAGAAAAAGGCTAGTTAAAGCAACTGCCCTCTAAGTTTTATTTTGCCAAATATTTTATTCTTCTATTCTTTCGTTTTACAAATTGCCCCATCTTTTGTAATTTCTCGACATTTCCATTTTCCCAATTTTAAGATACACCAAGCTAGCTCTAAGTTAAGACAATCAAGCCTTCAAATAGCATCGGCTTAAAATGACTAAGTGATAGAGGAGTCAGCGGTTATCCAGTTGCTTTCAAACGATGTTAATGCTTGTACATATAATATTACAAACTGGTGTACCTAATTTCTCTTTGTATCTTTCTCGAAGTCGCACTAACAAAACTTGCTTTAACCAACCTTAGCTAGCACATAATTTTAAAGCTTTAGCTACTTAAAAAAATGTATTTAAAGCTAAATATATTTCTGTTATTATAAAATTTACTCATGATTGCAATATTGAATAATCATATTATCTTCTTATCCAGTAGGACTATAGAAGTGTATTCATGCATAATTCTTTCTATGTTTCTGCCCTGCCATTGTAACATGAGCACACTACGGACAAACGGGGAACAGTCAACTTGTCCGGATCGAAGCACAATGAGCAATATAGAAGTTGTGGGAGACAGGAAGTACAAGATATAGTCACCTCCACATTGCCTACAATCTGTTCTATAAAGACATAGAAATGTACCTTATCTTACATGTGGTATATGTGTAAATGTAGTAAAAAAAATTAGTCGGGAGGTATTTTATACAGGTTTCTTAAATAGTTGACTTTTACGTAAACGGGATACTCACTTACAATATTATTCGAGGCGAATGATACAAGTTATCCTTAGACAACTGCGTATTTTCTGTCGGACTGAAAATACCAAAGAGTACGCGGAGAGGCATGTAGAATTTTGCACGTGGCATGTATAGATATATATATATGTAAATTACAAGTTTTTGTAACGAATAAAAGAGAGTATTGGCCAACATTGTTTCCTCTATTGACAAAGATAGTACTTACTTTTACCTTTTGAGCACGAGAAGGCATATGTGATACGACTTAGTAAGTTACAGGAAAAGGGAATTAGTTAGTACTCTGCTCGAACGTGCAGTAACTAGAAGATTGACAATAACCTTGTTCCAAATGATAATTGGTCACTTAAGCGACTGCTGATGACTTGTAATTTCCTACTCAAACGTATATTACAAGCCGCAGTCACAACTTACATGATCGGCAGTTCAGGTTAACACACATGGCTACACCTATTTAGCATACTTGCATTTCTTCATATTACAAAAACTTAGTGCTGGCATGCTATTAGCACCTCTCTAGAGTAGTTCTACTCATTCTGTTTTTGTATTATAGCATGTGTTATACTAGATAACTTCATATTCACAATATTTTATCGTGAGCAAGTGCTCGTATAGCATGCACTAAATGCTGCATCCGCTTTAAAAATATGAATGACAGGAAGCTCTCAACAGTGGAAAGCGGAAAACAACTGTTTTCTTGAGCTAGATTTGAAATCTTAAATAGGAGACGTAAAAAATATATTTGTAGTACTTGGATATAATAAATGACGAAGGCTATGTCAGTGCTTTGCATATCATTGGCAAAACAAATTCTCAAAACTTTGCATCAAAATTCAGCTTACGTCATTAGCTACTCTCCTGGTACTAATCGCTAAATTTCATACCCGAAGCGTCTCTCGAAATTCATGCTTACGATACGACACCGTGTTGTAACGGACCTGAAGCACGCACGTGTATTATTGCTATCTTTACTACAGAGAATGCTCTTGCTATAACCATCATAAAGCTGAACACGATTTCTCATAGGCCATGGTTGTTGGATATTGCTTTTTACTTCTACATTTAGAGCCGCATTTTCTAGTTCTCCCGTACCTACCACAAGTATATTTTACGGCAACAGGCACCGTATTTTCGATAACTTACATGGCCATTCAAATTTACAGTCAATCATAGCCTCTAATTTTTCAGTAGTACTCATAGTTCCAAATAAAATTTCACTTGCGCATGGGCCTGTTTTAGTTACAAGATGTTGTAAAATACTATCTCATGCACAGAATATCCATATTTAACCGTCATAAAACTCGGGGGCAATGCAAGATTGTCCATCACCACTATCAGACCAATCAATGGGGCATCGCGAAGTAGCATCTCGAACACAGGTTTTCCGGTCTTAGCAACACACGTGAAAAAGGTAAATGAGTATCATATCCCAGTACGGCTGCATTTAGTTTCACCTTTAAAAGGAAAATCCAGAGCACATACTTTCAAGAGCATGAAAATAAATAGCTACATCACCAGCGAAACCTGTTCTATTATGGGAAACAAACCTTTAGCTAAATATTTCCGTGCTTGAATTGGCATTTTTAGGAACTTCATATATTTCTTGCATTTTTCAGTAGTAATGTACTGAGGTGGCGACTTGCATAGCCCTGAAGACAGACGAGCACTGTCAACGCACGCATTCTTTTGTGCAGATTTGTTTCTGAGTACCGTCTTCAAGCTTCCGCCAGCCCCTAAAAAGAAATCACATTGCTTTATCCTACAATAAAAGATAAAGCCTTACAATGGACACTGTGCCTTGAAATTGCGCTGAGATTGAGACGATGGGATGCAGGGCCACCGGACTTTGCAAGCCTGTTCAATGGCTCCAATAAAATCGGACCTCGAAGTAGCTATCTACACACACACCAAATGTTTATTCGACTCAGTTGTCAATTGAGTAATATCCTGATAAATCAGCTTATACCGTGGTATTCATAAAATTTGGGCAAGGTCCTGAGAGAAAATGTGTTGAAAAGAACCAAATTCGCTAGTTTGCACGTATTTATACCATGATAGTCACTGGGAGCGGAACAAAATCCTTTCGCGTACACCTTCCAACCATCTGTTAGAACAAGTTGCAGATTCAACAAAATGTGAGATTACTGCTATCGCTATTATCACAGAAGATATTCGATCCCAACCGGGGCAAACGGAATCAGAATTCTTTTTGCAACTGTGCGGGTTACACGGCCACCTACGCGAGAGAAACATAAATACTTTTCTGTTCACCTTTGTTATAATTTTAGCATACCGCACAAAACAATTTTTCTCAAATCGCATTTTTTCGTCAATAGAAGAAAATTTAACTTCCATTTCGCAATTACCTGAGTACATTCCTGCATATTAGCATGATAATTCTGGGAAGAACGTAAAGATTACTTGTCATTGTGCTGCGACAAGTTTCTGTATCAGTTTTGAACCAGCCGACAGGACAATCAGCACCATAATTTGTTCCAGATTCGCATGCCTTTTGCATGCATGGCCAATAATCTTTACATGCAGTGGACCTACTCAATAGTAGAATGGCAAACCAATACTCGAAATTGTTTGTTGATAGTACCACGCGTGTTTTTCTCCGTCATTCCATTCATCAAAACTGCTATGCACCTTTAATATTTGAAAAGAGCAGTTACGGTATGGTTCTATGATATGAATAATCATTGTTAACATTTTCGCATGGTCCAGTGTACGTTTTCTGAGCTACGCATTTCTTCTGTAACAGGGCAAAATTTTCTGGACACTGAGCGGTGAAGCATTAAATGTGGATTGTTCCGTATGTAACTGCCAAGCAGTACTACCGGCAGGGAAAAATCGCGGATACATTCCATAGCAGGGTTCGTTGCACTCTATGTTGGAAAAAATAGATCAATTTAGCGAGATATCATCCAATAGTAATTTAGCTTCGACTTCGCGCAATTTTTTTCTTGAAAGCTCACTGAGTGGCCGCGGTGATGTCTCATTGCTAATGGAATTCAATATGTTACGCTTGAGAGCGACTGCAAAAAGAGCTCTGCAAATGATATTTAATAGAGTAGAACTCAAAACTCACGAAATTCTTGTCTCTTTGGCCCTATGAAAAATTGGGTAATTGCTGCTTGTACACCTTTGCTTGCACATGGTCTCACCTTGTAATGATATTGAGCTAAACACCTCGCTGGCACTCTCCATTGGACCTACATGGTGATTTCCAAATTTTTCACCCAGCAAGCATAAACATGCTAGCTCTTTACCTGCCATGAAATCACTTTTTTCCCTGTGAAAGTGTTAATCATTACATAAGGGATTTAAAAGGAATTATTATATGCTCCATACCTAACTTTTTGAGATTTTTCCTTTTCTGGTGGCGGCCCTTTAGGTAGCTGATCTGAAGCAATCAGCTTTAGTGCAAACTCTTCTGACCCTTTCAGAATACCTTAGTACAAAAATAGTATCTGTTGGTATCAGTAAATAGATAGAAATACAAAATCGAATGAACCTTTAATCGCATTCTCTTCGATCATTTCATTTATTCTCTCCTGTTTTCTTTGCTCATTTAATTTGCCCAAAGTGCCGCTACGTTGCGCAATAAAGTGATTTTCATCGGAATTTACCGGTGAAAAATTGAATTGTATTGCAGAGGTGGCAGAAAGCAAGATGGAAAGAGCTATAGTCACTACACAGAGCAACATTATCCCTTTCTTCACATTCTAAGCAGAAACATAAGAATATTAATTTCGTACAATCCTTCCGCCGAGAGCTAATGCTGGAATTTAGTGGAGACTGCACGCAGGTACAGCTGCATGCAGTTAGTACCAACTAACGCTCGAACGAATAAATGCGAATAGCCTTTGTTCACTGTATGTACTTCCAAAAAGAAAATACATTCTACTGCGGTGAATAAAAACACTCATGTCTAACGCGAGTTGCTACTATTAATTACTAAGTAAATTTATGCAATGTAGCATTGAATGCAGCACACAAAGCTCAATAGCGTAGTTGCTACGGTAAAATGCAGCCTATTGAAAAGAATAAAGAAACAGTCTTCTTACATTATATTTTACCGTAACATAACTATGGAATTCTTAAAAGATTGCGCAATTCTATTTCAGCACATTCAGCTTGCAGTTAATCTATCATGAAACAGGTGCTATTAACCAAAACAAATAAAGTAGGGAAACTATGCGGGAGAGCTTGACACAGCGTTCTGGAAAGGCAGAACTTGAGAGTGATAACAAAAGATGGAATATTTATCGATGAATATTAGTAAGCCCACATGTTGCTAGCGAGCTTGCACCTTTAAAAGTAAATAAAATTAGCAAGCTTGTGAAAACCACAAAATACATGATTCTTTCAACATACATGGCATATATATAAACTTAAATCTAATTTGCTGTACAACGGCGGCGTATACGATCAAGTTTCTGCTTATTGTACCTCCCCAGTCCAATTCTCATTTTCAGTTAAATATATTTGCACTTTTCCAAAAAAAAGATGACAGGTCTTCTAGTACTATGACTAAATAATTTTAAACTTTCTGCAAACTAATTACAAGCTTAATAAATATATCTTGCGAGAAAAGTACCATCACTTGAAGCACTGAAGCTAGGCAATTGATAAAGATACTTTGCGAATAGCACTATGTGAAACTTCGAGAAAACATTTCTGGTAATGACAACCGCGGTCAAAGATTCTCGTGAATGTAGTATCCTTTGCAGGTACCCCATAGCAAGCTATTTTTCAACATTCGATTCACTCACAGTTGCAGTTGCATCACCCAAAGAGAACGGTGCCTCATCGAACCAACATAATTGATCGGATATTACATGCACTGAAAAAACACAACGGAGATATACTGCCAGGTAAACCATACGCAAAAATGAAATCTACTATTTGATTACTTGAAGAGAATATGCTGAGCTACAGCCAACTAACTTACTCTTCTTACATCCTGGGCATTGTATCAGCACAATCCCTCTGTCAAATGCGACCTGAAATAATCACAATGACTTTCAGAAGACATGAGAACAAAGCAAAAAAGTTGAGATGCACTGCCATTTCTTAAACATATTTCAGGCAATATGGTAAATGCTTTGTTCATAAAAGGAATTATATCAAAATAGATAAATATCAACCTGGTACCTTAGAGAATTGCTTTTGACAGCGTGTATTGCAAACAGAGCAGGTTAACTCAAGCTGGTAGCGTTTCTGCTTAGCTTGTGATTCATCGGGTCTTCTTTTATCTTCCGTTTCATCGGACGTGAGCACAGCCGGCATTAATTCATCGACGTTGTGACGGAAAGAAGCAATAGCACTGTAGAAGCACTTAGAAAAAAACTTATATCGGTGATCGGCCCAAAAGATTGGCTTAGCAGCAAACGTTACCAGAACAGCGGCATTAGGCCGAAATGCCGTCCCTAACACAACTCTTTTCAAGTAGAAATATCGGTTTATCGAACACATTACTAGAAAAAAGGTAAAATGATAGGAGACTTGAGGGCAGAGAAAGAAGATCTTTGTGGCAGCATTCAAAAGATTATCATACTGCAAAAGGTAACCGTACCTTTAGATGAGCTGTACAGAAAAAATATTTTCTGAAGTCGCACCGGAGTTGAAAAAGGTATATTCATCTTTTGTACTCTTGAAAATCCGTGTCTGGTTGCGTCTTTCCCGTGTATTTACAATTTCTACTACGAAAAGTAACCGGTACGGTTGTTGATTGGTTCAATTTTGAGCAATATAACTACATAGGACAGGTCTTACCTGAGCAATTTGTTTTGATTCGTTCTAAACTCTTTTTTAGGGCGGGAGTTTCTAGCTATTCTTGTCAATTGACCTGGATGCTTTAAAACTGAACTGTGTCGAACGAACACTTTATTACATGCGGGCGGGGGCATAATAAGCACTACTTTATCTTAACGTGTTTCATGTTGTGTTTTTAAGCAATCTATTACTTCATGAAAAAGAGGTTTAAAAAAACCTTTTGGATGCAATTTATCACAAAGCGCATTCACTGCGGCATGATAATGTGTTTGTTCTACGACTACTTTCTACGCATGGCATAACCATTTTTGAAATAGCTACAGCATTTCATACCAAGTTCATAGTGTTGGTACAGTACACTTGAGCATGTAAAGATTCTATTAACCCCGATAGATATTTCCGCATAAAGCGTAACGATTACAAGCGCGCCCAAAATGCATGGAGCACAATTACAATGTAGACATTAATTAACACTGCAATCCAGTAATACCTTAAATTGTGCCTTGCATATAAACCGTTTGAATTTTATATGAAACGCGCCTAGGTATTTCATGAATTAACGGGAAATAAAAACATTGAATGAACAAAAGACATTTGCTGATCAGAAGCATTTCTTTCCCTGTGGCAACAGGAAAAAGTTCTTTCATTTGTATCATTTTTATCTGTTTGTAACAAGTTCAATCAGTCGTTTTAAATTCCGGCTTATCTTATGGGGATAAGCGTATATTTACGGTCAGTGAAATGTAATTTAATTAGATAGAATAGACATTATTAAATAACTTAACTAATTAGAAAACATTGTGTGAATATTCTTCTGGCTCTATTCGTTTATTTACGAATGGTTTTGTCGGCTGTCAAAAACGCATCATACCGTAATGCGGACAGAGATGTAGTTCATTGACCCATTGAGTGATCTTGCTAAACGTTACAACATAGTGGTATTGACAATCGATGTTGATTCTTCTCCCGGAGTTTCTTAGTTCTCTTCTATTCCACTTCCATGATCTACCTAAAAAATCAATCTCCCTATCTCTTCTCATGCTTCTATCTTAAAGTTTATTACGATAAGGTCAGGAAAAGGTTGCGGCCCCTAGAAGATTAGTAAAGTCATTATACTTCATGATCTCTGCAGGCAAATATCGAAAACTTGTCATCTCCTTGCTGGGTGACATTCTCACGCAAGTATTGCGCACCCCACCTTACAAATCACTTTTTGTGGAAAAGATTTAGCAATTGGAAAAATACTGAATAACACAGTAAACACACCTATACTCCAACGTGCACGATAAGAGGAAAGCAATACTATATATTTATACTTCTCTGCTAAGAAAACCGAGATGCACAAAACGAAGAAAAAGTGCTTTCCCCATAATAAATACGAGAATTAACATTCGTTTTCATCCTTTACTCTAATGCTATGCGAATTTGTGCGTAGGTCAAGAGAGTTGTTTGTTAGATCAGATGAATTGACTAATTTCTATGTACATATCCTGTACGCTGACTCCAAACTTTGTTAAGATTGTGTGGCTTCATCTCACGTAAATAGAATACTGACTTAATTATGTGAAAATACGCCGAAACTAAATAGAAATGAGTATTAGAAATACCTTTAGGCAAATGCTCGACCGATATCATGTTATAGCTTGAAAAACTGTACAACGAAATAAGGAGTAAGTCCTAAAATGTTGAATTTAAGCAACTAACCATTTTGGTATAGTTTTATTGCAGCTTAGATTATGAAATACATGAAATGCGAGCTGTATAAAAAATAGGAGGAGCAAATAATGAAACTAGATGACAAAATCGATGATAGAGAAGTTTCGAGAACATTGGAAACAGACGGTAACTTGAAAGCTACTGAACTCTCAGCTTACAGTATATAGATTTTACTGACATATTAAAAGCATGAACTTGTGAAAATTGATAGAATCAGTATACTTTCACTTCTAATTGTATCTTATGGAATAAGAATTGCACTATATTTTTAAAATGATTTGTAACATGTGAAAGTTGTGCTAAGCGACGAGCAATTGAACAATGAAAATGATTCCTTGTCGTGTGGCCACCTCACCTCGTTCATTATGACATAAGTTCGTTTGTTACATTATAAGTGCTTCGCCTGGTAGCAACCAGAATAAACTGCACTTTTCCCGTGACAAGGGTTTTAGAAATAACGACGTGATTCTCTTCCATTGAGCAGATGAATTTCATGCATGTTATTCCCTTTATGTTGCGTATGCAATAAACTTGATTTGTATCTTATAATCACATCTATTAGCAAATAACCTATCACCTAATAAGGACTTCTTCAACTAAAGAGATAAGAAGGCGATCCTTATCGTTTTTTAATCTTTGTGACTACTGCGACTAGCCTTTAATACATGCAATAGCTTTGTGACCCAACTTTTAACGATTGTTTTATAAAGCAAGTTTTTTCTATTCAATCATAACTAAATACTATCTAATTTCGTTACTAATCAATTCAATTTCTTGGCATCATTCAATTCATATGTATTTAAAGTTTCATGCGCGTTTCTGATTAGCAAAGATTCAAGAAAGTTCGTTGATCTCTACACGCTACACTTTTTAATCCATCTATTTCCATTTCTATTTTGTGTGCTTTTTATATGAATCAGCATTCCACACTATGTTTTTGATCCGCTTTACTCGTCTTCCTTGCATATTGTGGGTTACTCCATAACAAGTATTTATGCTTATAGCTTTATTTTGAAGTATAGTGACTATGGAAATTGTTCATACTGCGTACACACAAGTATCGTAGTTTCAGAGTAACCATTTACTTGCATTTTATTAATGCTCTCTTTCGTTGCTTTTGCTGCAATAATTAGAAGACTGCACGCATCATAGGGATGATGGTAACTACATAAAATCATTCGCTCGAATGCATTTGCTGTAAAATGCATGCGCATAGCAAAGTACGAAGAGGATAGGTTAGAGTATCGTTAAATATGTTAGGGTTATATCCAAGCTTATTGGAATAGAAATGTATTAGCTTGGAATGAGACATTGCATGAAGCGTAGTTCCCAACGCCGCCTGTAATACTTATTGCATATGATTTAGCGAACAAACATTATGTCCACTTTGACTTCAAAAAGGCAATGAATTAGTTATGTTTGAGTTGTTTTTGAGATCACTAAGTGCCGCTTTTGAATATTTCATAATTACATCTGAATTTCATTTCTACTTCAATGTGGTTACTAGCTTTCTCGATATTCTGTCGTTGTTTAAAAACTGCAACACGGAAATTCTTCGCTTCTTTTCACGATGAAAAAGCAATTATTTTGCTACACGAGAATTATCGTTTTTCGTTATGTATCCTGGAAATTATCACTACGATCAAATAATCCAAATTTTTCAAAATACTATCAACAGAATTATCAGCTAAAAGGGATGAAATTTTATTTTCTTGCCGACGCCACCATTTTCAACAGGCAGCATAGTATCAGTCATTCTTTCCAAGTCAAAACAAAAATTATGATGCTAAACTCTGCCACTATTCAAATAGTGTTGTTCGCCAATATCCTGTCGTATCTCTATGGGTTGCTAATTCAATTGCCGTGCCGATTACCGTGTATTTTCCTTATTAGTAATAATCTCCTTTGTATTTTTTTTCAGAACTTGCCCTCAACGAGCCCTCGAGAGGGGGCTTGCTTTTTTCGCAGGGGTGATAGTAACGCTTCAAAATTGATCGCATACATTTGCTCTTGCTGGATGCTACAAACGAAAGGGAATATTGTTGCTTTGTGTAATAGCAAGCATTATGATCTGCGTCGGTAAAAATATTTCCACATTTTGCTAGCAAAAAAAGTTTACTCTGTTTTCTGTAGTATGACATGGCTGTACACATATTCCCCGCGTTGAAGATTCAAAATTTGCTGCGAAGAAGATTTTTCGTATGTCCCTCTTTTGAGATCTATGGAGGCAGTAGTGGGCTATACGATTTAGGGCCTCCTGGAGCAGCTTTAAAAGCTGAAATCGAGCAATTGTGGCGGCAGCATTTTATTATTCATGATGACATGCTTGAAATTTCCGCTACTTCTTTGACACCGTATAAAGTTCTAAAAGCCTCAGGTCACGTGGACCGCTTCACTGACCTTATGGTCCGCGATCATACAACACAAGAGGTTTTTCGTGCAGATCAATATCTTGAAGATGTTCTCCAAGATAAGGTTAAGTTCTTTCATTCGCAACAAATTTCGTTATCTCCAGAAAGGCGAGATCTTCTCCTCCGTTCGGTTCCCTCTTTATCTTGCGCCGAACTGGCTGTCGTCTATAAGGAGCTGAACCTGAAATCTCCGAATGGCTATGACTTGTCTGATCCCTATCCTTTTAACCTCATGTTTCAAACGCAGTTTGGCTCAAGGAAAAACAATGCCGACCCTACTTCAGACGTAGCATTTCTTCGTCCCGAAACAGCGCAGGGGATATTTGTTAATTTCAAGCGTCTACTTGAGCAAAATGGTGGTAAAATTCCTTTTGCAACAGCGCAGTTAGGCACTTCGTATCGCAATGAAATTTCACCGAGAAATGGCTTATTACGTGTTCGTGAGTTCCCTATGGCAGAAATAGAGCACTTTGTTCATCCTGAGTTCAAGCAGCATGCCAAGTTTCAATCAGTGGAAGAGCTTTGTCTTCCATTGTACCCACGTACGATTCAAGCTACGGGAGGAGATGTTTTGACTTGTATTAATCTAAGGGAGGCAGTGGACAAGAAAATGATTGACAATGAGACTCTTGCTTATTTTTTAGGTAGAACATACCTATTTTTGATTCGATGTGGCATCAAGGCCGATGCCATGCGATTTAGGCAGCATTTAGAAACTGAAATGGCCCACTATGCATCAGATTGCTGGGATGCGGAATTAGCATGTTCGTACGGTTGGGTTGAAGTGGTTGGACATGCAGATCGCTCAGCATTCGACCTGAGTCGACACAGTGAGGAATCCCAAACTGACCTGAGCGCGTGTTTCAAGTATGAAATTCCTATTTCAAAATCGTGTGTAAGGTATGTACCAAACAAGCCCCTGCTTGGAAAGATTTTTAAAAAAGAAAGCATTTTAATTAACCAAATTATAGAAGGGAAATTAACTGCAGCCAAAATGGAAATCGAGGAAAATTTGCAAAAAGACGGCAAGACTGAGCTTAAAGATTGCACAGGGAAAACATTTGAAATAACCAGAGATATGATGAAATTTGTCCCATTCACGAAAACAGTATTCGAAGAATCTTTCATACCAAATGTTATCGAGCCATCTTTTGGGATTGGCAGGCTGTTGCATTGTGTACTAGAACATACTTTTAGATCTCGTGAATTGTCAGAACAGGAAGAACGCTGCTATTTAGCCATTCCTCCGGTTATTGCACCCATAAAGTGTTCTATTCTTCCTATATCTAATAATAAATCTTTTATTACTCTATGTGACAAGTTGCGATCTCTCTGTTTGAAGAGAGGATTGTCGTGTAAAATTGATGCTACTGGTGCATCAATTGGGAAACGGTATGCTCGTACAGATGAAATTGGTATCCCTTTCGCCGTAACTGTCGATTTCCAATCTTTACAAGATGATACGGTGACAATACGGGAGCGTGATACAACAAAACAGATTCGTGCTCCATTTTCTGAAGCACCCATAATCATATATGATATAATTCATGATTTTTTTAACTGGGAAGGAATAATGACGAAGTATCCTGTTTTCGTAGAGCAAGAAATCAAGCATTCCTAACTATTTGAGAAAGCTGTGCTACTCTAAATTATAGTAACCTAATCATTTTTCGTGATAGTTGAATATCTAAACATATGTAGGATTGTTAGAAAATTACTCGACAGACAAGAGAAAAATGATTCAAAAAAATTCATCTATTCAGTATCTCTAAGCTATATTGATAGCTTTGGTAAAGTGGGTAATTTATTTCATGGTAATGAGAACAACTCGTAAACATCAGCGTCCTTTTCTTCGATTGTTTCAGAAGCATGTATAAAATTACAAACTCAGGTATTCATGCTTTATTCCCAAAATGGAAAATGCTTTTGGTAGCTTTATCATTGCTAGAATCAGTAGCTTCGCGGGATAAAGAAAAATTAGATAACGTGGAACTATTGGAAATATAGTCATTTCCGAAGGGGTTCGCATTCCTAATTGGATTTTGAACGCTACTCGTAAAAATTCTCGGATTTTTTGAAACAGTTGAGTCTTCGTTGGCGCTACGGAAGTTGCCAAAAGTGAAAATAGGGGGGGCTTCAGACTTGCTACTAGAGTTCACATCATCACAAACTTTACTCGAAGAAGAGGTTGCCCTAACTGCATCAGATAAAAATACATGCTGAGAAAAATTCGATTTCAGAGGAGTATCTCCAACATTTAATTCACCAGAAGAGACAGGTAATACAACTTTGGGAGGAAAGCTATCTTTGAAAAATGCTGCTTGTGGGGAAGAAGGAATCATACAAGATGTGTTCCCACTCAACGTATTTTTGGAAGATGTAGACAGACGGGAAGAAGACTTCAGTCCTTCAATATGATTGTTGTTCTTCGAATCACTAAAATCAGATGTGAAATTAGAAGTGCTATCAAGGCTGTAATTTGCTGAAGCATGCAATGAATGGAGCCCCGTAGTAGAAAAGTTAAATTCTACATTCTTATCATCATCACTCCCCATTGAAAAACCAGATGAGAATAGAGACGAAGTAGGCTTGGATTCCACATTCTTATCACCACCACTCCCCATTGAAAAACCAGATGAGAATAGAGACGAAGCAGGCTTGGATTCCACATTCTTATCACCACCACTCCCCATTGAAAAACCAGATG